>JARJDZ010005542.1:0-40488 GCA_030264555.1 Aleochara sp. GC000083 | reverse complement strand
GCTCATTTACAAGAGTATCCTTCGGCCGATTTGCACCAAATTCTAGCATGTTATAGACAATTTAAAGACCTTTCCAACGATATATAATACCATATACTTTTCTATTGGGATGCCAGAGATATATAGTGATGAAGTTGAACAAAAATATCCGGGTGCGATGAGAACCGGGCGGCCCATTTCTTACGAAAACCTACCATGTCATATCTCCGGAACCACTCGTCCGATTTGGACCATCAAAAGTGCATTTTATAGGTCTCACCGATTGTTTACAAAGGCCATAGAGATATTACAGAAAATTTCATTTTTGACTAGAAAAATCGGTCGAAATATGTCAAAACTGTTGTCCAACTTTGATGCTCATTTACAAGAGAATCCTTCGGCCGATTTTCACCATTACCATATACCATATACCATATACTTTTCTGTTGGGATGCCAGAGTTATATACTGATGACCTTGAACAAAAAACAGGGGTGCGATGAGACCCGGGCGGCTAATTTCTTACGAAAACCTACCAGGACATATCTTCGGAACCACTGGTCCGATTTTGATGATGACAAGTGCATTTTATACGTGTTGCGTATCAAGTAATTAGGGGTCTAGGAAAGACCCGTTGTATAATGAGTACCCGTCCTTGTGCCCTAATTGGGTCTAATTTTTTTCAGAATTTGATCCAGTTTAAATTAGAAGCTCCGGACAATTTAACTCTTTCTGAAGAGTTATTGTTGATATAGAACAATTCTGCAAATCGAGGACAACCTCATCTTTGATCTTGATGAGAGAAGCTTTTGAATTTGAAATAAAACAATCTTACTAACGTGAAAAAGCTTTTGTCAACAACTTATAGTCTCGATACTAATTTACAAACATAAATTTCTAAGTTCTTCGGTTCATTCAATTCAATAGGTATTCTAGAAAAAGGGCTGACTTTTGTTGCTTGTCCCATTGTCCCAAATATAAATCAAACTTCATTTCTTGTGCCGCATAATAACACAAAGTAAACAAACGCGTATAAATTATACATGATAGACACACTTTCAGTGTTTATTTATTTTGTGTTTTACTATTTTTCGTATGCAATCGCAGTGACTCTATGGGCCCATAAGGGACAACAAGTCCAATCTAATAAATAATCCAATAGAGGAATCCTTTCTTCTCATTCTAAATATATTTCTTCGTCTGTTCTTGTGCTGGGAATCGTTTCGAAAGGACGTGATATGTTACCACATTAAAATTCCATTATTTAGCATAATATTTCGAGGGGAAAACCTTTTTCGTGTGTGATCGACACTCATCAACCATTTGATCTCGAATAGGTGGTCCCCAAATTACAAAACAATGAAATCACTTCAGAAAAATATAACAACAGCAATTCAATAAGTCAAAAAAATTAATCTCGTAGTTGGTAAAAGTAAAAATTGTTTTTCAATGATTTATGAGCAATTATTTTCAGTTTTTTGTTCGTGTTTCATTCCGGGAACTAGTCCACCTGAAATATTTTGATCGTTATTCATTGTAGATAGAATACCAAATAATATTCCATTGAATTTCATTCTTCTTTGATGGGGATATTATTTTAATCGAGAAGAGTGCACCCTATCAATCGTTTTTTTGTTGTAATTTTTTGGTTTGATATATTTTTGATTTTGGAATGTGTCAGCGCTAACGATGGTCTCAAGATTTCGAAGTGCCGACAAGCGGGCCGTATTTGCATATTATAAATTGAGAAGAAAATGAACATTTTCACTCCTCCCCCGGGGAGTTTCGACTCTTGAGTGTAGAAAGATGTAAGCGTCGTTTTTGGGGCTCAGCGGGAGCGTTCAAACTCCTGTGGTCTCAGTACAATGGCACAATTTGCACTTTTTATCGAAAATTTATGATGCTCCAAGTTATTTTCATCGTAATCACATAAAGCTGGCATTTTGGGCGCAGGATTTTATTTGATTAATGATTTTCATTTGGGAATATTATAGAAGAAAATGACTTTTAAATGCGGCTATAAGTTTCTATTAATTTTATTAATTCACGTATTTTTGTTTTAGTCGCTGTGTCATAAAGTTCCTCCTGGACGTGGGTAAGTTTTAAAACAATTATTTGTTGACTAAATTTAATGTTACATTAGAATTATTTGTATTACCAACATGTAAACACACTGTAGTAACTGCCGGCGGGAAATTTTAAAACTGATTCTGCTAAATTTAATTTTTGAAATGCACCTTTTAAAAATATAGATTATTCATTTATCAAATGAAAGCTAATTCAATTTTCTAGTAGGAACTGACATTTTTACCCATACCAAAAAGACAATTTCCAAATTCACTTTAATTCACCTAAAAAGTTTTCGATCAAAATAGTAGATAATAAAATTCGATGTTAAAAATTATGGTTGTAAATTTCAATAGTAAAACTTCTTCAAACTCTAGTGAGAAAGCGAAAGGCTGAAAGTCTTACCAAAAAACAACACCTCCGAGAGCTTCTTCTCCTTTTGTAGCTCGTGCTGGTGGCGTTGTTGCACCGAAGACTAATTGCTTGTTAGGACAGAACCGAAAGTGTACAAAGGGCGCAATTTATCAATTTCCAGCCTAGAGAGCTGCAAGCCATAACTACCTGTAAATATGCACGAACAATACGAACGAGCATCGTGTGGCTGGGCATTTGTAAAGCAAGACGTTTAATTCGAAGCTCTTATTGAATGATACGTAACGATTGAATAAACGATTATTTATTGTTGTTGCTGCTTGCCGGCAGGTTTACACCTCAGGACGTACTCGAACAACAGCCGCGGCTGAAGTTGATCATCAACCTGACCAAGACGGTCAGTGGTCGTTACTACAACTATGAGGTAAGTCCCTTAGACCTTTTTTTCGAATGATAAATCAAGTTGGTCAAACACTCTTTGGCCTACAAGCCAACTTGACTCTACCATATCAACTATCAATAAAGTTTGTTTTTGGGGTTTCCTTCAGGATTTCGTCGATGAGGGCGTCCCAGTTGTTCAGATCCAATGCGAGGGACATGGACGACTGCCACCACCTGGGAAAATCGATCAGTAAGTGCAATTTGGGTGACTTTTATAAGGAAGCTTTCCGATGACCTAATTTTGAATTGCTGACACGTCTTGAAGTTAACACCCTTCGGGACAATGACCAGCAATCGTAATGAATGTCTTGCTTGTTTTTAATGATGGTCAAGTAGGCTCGATTGTTCACATTGTGCGTTGATTTAGTGGGCTTAGGAGCGTGCTGCATTCACCAGCGCTGAAGAACTCGAGGTGTTTGTTTGTTCGAACGCCTTCTTGTTCGCTAGCTGGTTTTTGTTCGACTAAACGCGACATTCAGCTTGGATATTTCGGGGGGGCTTACGGTGCTGCTTTTCTTGAGGAACATGTTTGTGGCATTCGGCCCACCCTCTTCGAGCTCTTCAGCGTCTTCATGGGTTCTTTCGTTTTTTTGGGCTTTCACATCCTCGATGGCTTCGAAATTCATTTTCTCAATTTCGTCGGGTATTAGGAATATAATGAGATTACAAACGCGACATGGCTATTAATTAGGCGTAATTAAGTGTAGGACTAGTTATTAGCGCTAATGAATTTATAGCCGCCCTTATACAATCTATTAACTTATGAGCCTGCTCTTTCAGCATGCGATGTGTTCGTGCGTACGGATTATTAGGTTAAAATGCATCCAGCATCTGAAAGCAACCCCCATTCAGAAGAGTTATCGGATGGCGTGCATGAAGTCATTCAATTTGCTTGCTTTTCTTAGTGAGGATATTCTTGGGCTTTTGGATGCTGCAGAGTCAAACGACGTCTGATAACTCACTTACCGAGTTAATTAACGGGGCCCTATTAATGCGTGTAATGGCTTAGTTTAAAGTTGGAGTTTCACCAGCAAACAAACTCGGCTGAAGAAGAGTGCATTAATAGTGTAATAGGACAACGAAGAGTTTTCATTATGAAGGTGATTCATTTATGGGTCTTAAAATTCGAAAGAACAAGGAAAGTATCAAAAATGACTTATTAAACTTGGTGTAAATTATTCCATCTCACAATTGAACTTTTATCATTTATATCATAAATGAAGAATTAAAAGGTCCTCCGAAGTAAAAGTGGAACAATACGTGGCCGTTTGAATTCATATTTACAAAAACAGGGAAATTCCAACTCTGGAGTTGTTTTCATCAAATTTTCTTTCGTATGTTTTGCTCTCGCTTAAAACGTCAAGCACGACGAAAGTGCGCATTGTGTGTTTGATCGACGCAGAAATACGAACCGACGAATAGAGCAAACCTTGTCCGACAATACACTTTCCCTCATTATGCGTGTCGCACGCGTTTCTTGAAAATCGTCGCGCGGCAATTCTGCGGATTGATGCAATGCGCGGACACGTTCCGTTTCTTCGGATCGGCGATTTCTGTATTAATTATGGCATTGTTTTCGCGCATGAAATGCGCCTCGATCGCGCCGACTCAATCCGCAGATAATCAATGATAAACAATGGCTGGATCGCTTTTCCCAGGAAAATCGAAACAAAAACCCGGACAATAGGACCAAACAATCAACAAACACTTTTCCTCACTTTTCTTTGGTTTTACTGAATTTTCAAGTGCTAAATGATGCTGGATTGATATCGGGAGTATTCTCCGTTTGATATCAGAGATATGGATTTTCCAAGCCAGTGAGTTCTCTCTCAGGATATAAATATCAACATCGATTCGAATCGAACCCTTCTATGCTCTATTAACCAATTCCTATGTGAATGTTACTCATATGAATTTTTGCAAGGATGATCAATGAGGATACTCTGAGGATATTTTCAGATATCATACAAAGAGTTCAAAATTCCTCAAAAATTCGGGAATTCGAAATTTTTAGTAGCCCAATTTAAGACGGCTCCATTTGATGAGGCGGCTCTCGATTGAACCCGGGTCAAATTGGAAGGTATCGATTCACGTCGATGCATTAATCGATCAATCGATTGAAGCCCTCTGGGGTGTGAGACTCTCTAGGTGTGAAATCAAATGCACCGACAACTCAATAAACGCGTTTTCGTCCTCGATTTTTTCCTTTTTCTGCCTCCCATTGGATCATTATCATCAATACGTGAAAGCGTGACTGGGCACTCGTTTTAATCGGGGCCCGTTGACCCATGGGCGTTCAGGGACCCAAGGGGGTGGAGGTATTCCCCTGCCCACGCTGCTTACTTTCGACCAGGCGGCTAATTTCTTCTGCTCCCAAATCGCCAATAGATCCATCAAAAGTGAATTCCTTTTTGTTTCTGTTTGTGTGAGCTTTTAATATGATTTGATACTTATTTATAGCAAGGCCCAAGACAGATTTGTTGGATGGGATGAAACAACCAACCACTAGCTGATGGAGTTTTTATGGTTTGTAGCATACATACACATAATTCAAGTTCTTTGCTTGCTTGTGCTTTGGAGTTTACCACTTGCAACATGGAGTCACCTGAAGAAGCCGTGTGACAATCAACACGGCTTCTTCGATGGCTGGCTCGAAGAAGTTGATTTAATACTAAGTCAACGAAGGTATCCGAGGGTACCATGAATGGAAGGTCTATAGTCAACAAAGTCAAGATGTTGAAGTTTTCTTCAGATCAAAAAGCCCAGAAACATTAGTTTTCTAGAGGGTACCATCAAAAACAAACAAAGTCAAAACTATCAAACTAAAATCTCCTTGGACCAACTTCGTTTTGGGGTGACCAATTTTGTTTTGGGACAATCAATTTTATGGTATACCCTGTAAATACAATGGGTTTGATGAGGAAGCAATTGCTTACCATTAGGGCAATAATACCTCGAAAAATATTTTTCGGTAAACATTCGATCGTGAAGAGGACTCACCGAGTCACCGCTTCAAACCACCCGTGGTGGTTTTAACACAGGGCACACCATGAAACCATGGTCATTGATTTCCGTACCGATTATATCCGCCCTGTAACCCTTCCCGTAAACATGAGACCACCTTCTTCGCCTTTGCCTACTCTTCTCGAGCATTCTCTTCATTTGTTTACTAACATGCGCTTACCATCTCTGATGGTACCCATTCATACTAACCCAAAATCGAAGCGTTACTGTGGGAAGCACTAACATCTTTTTTGTGTCTTGATATTTTACAGATTCTTCCATGCAGTCGACGACTTCATCCGCTGCCAGGGAGCCGAATCCGAAGGTAAGTCAAAGGCGAATTTCGATCCCAAATAGAAGGGGTACCATGAGTGTGTCTTGAGACAATGAGAGCTCTTCATGGAACGAGACGACTCTATACATTCCTTGACGACACAGCCTACAGGGCGTTCGAATTCTCCGATTGGGAGCGAGTGTGTTAATGAACTTTCGATCATAATTGGCGCTCCATCATCGAAGTTTGTGGTGCGTTCTTGTATGCGTCCGCCGTCCATGTGAACTTTGCCGCGGCCGAAGAGCGCACATTAAACGTGATAAAGCTCTTAGATAATTAGAGAGTAGGAAAGAGATAAGTAAGTGTCCAGTCCGCCCACGTGAAATTCTACAACTGTTGTAGACTCGCGCTGGAGCGAAGAAGAGATGTCTTCAGAATGCGCACGAAGACATCCAAACAAACGCAGCAAGTGAAACAAAACGATGCAATGATGGCTGATGAAAGAATTAGGTTGCTTGGGACACTTCCTTGTACTGGTTTTGTAGGTGATTGTTTCAAAACGTTGTGGTACCATCAAGAAATTGGAAATTTGTGAAATCTGTAGATTTCCAAGAGGAAGACTCCTGAGAGCTCGTTAAATTACTTAATGATGGTACATAAATTTCAAGAGCTCTCAGCTCAATTAAAATCAATTAGTGTTGAAAATGCAACAAGGATGAAGTTTGCTGGTAGTAAATTGAGTTATAAAATGTTTTTTTGCGAACTTAGATTCCTGAGTACTGAGAGCTTAAATATTTTGAAATTTCAAAATAGATTAACTTTTTGATTACGAATTCATGTTTTAATGATAATGAATTATTGAATTCACAGAAAGGTTACCTTTTGTCTTCATAAAGGTTTCGCATCTTTTTAGCACATCTGACAATCTAACTAATTAGCAATTCCATCCTCGTCCTCCATGGATTGTATGCATTGAAAGTGCAAAGCCTCAAAGTGAAATCGACGACAATCACTTCTTCGCTCATGTCATAAATAATTGAATATTTATTACGTTGTTAGTGCGCATTTTTTTTTCTCATTTGCTGCATGCTCGCCCAATATGCATATCGCTTGCTTATCGGCTCGTCCGAAATTAGAGCCGCACTAATTTTCGTTCACAACATTTCTTCGGCGCGTCGAAAGGACATTAGAGAGCACACGCTCTCGTCGAACGCGATCGATTGACCGATGGATATTATCGAGACGTTATGCGATGCAAGTGAACGCTTTCCTCGGCTTGCGACATTGCAACCGCAGCATCATTTCAGGCTGGCGCAACACGCACGACCGACGAGCCCGAACGAAATTCGAAACGTTGTAACAACATTGCGTACGTATATTATTATTACATGCGAAGGTATATTATCTAGGCGTGCGGACGTCTGCCTCGCGCGCGCAGCGAGCCGTTTTCGAACGGTTTCAAACGGCGTTTTTGATCTTCCAGCCTCTTAATTTATATATATAACGATGCTTAAACGCATTAACAATCAACTAGCCGATAAATCGGTTCCAGCCAGCGCGCACTGCACGTCAACATGCTCGATAGCCGAGATGATGTGGACCATATATTTATTATGAAGCCGAGTTTAGGAGTCGTCCTCAGCGTTCCTCATGAGTGCCCCAATAGCGACTGCTCATTCGGCACTTTAAAACTATATTGAATTACGTTTAATGAAGAAAAAACTAATTAGGCATATAACTTTTTAACACTTTTGCCTTTCAGGTTGAATTATTCTCAAATGTTTCATATTCAATCGTCATCATAGATCATTAGCTGATTTTGACCGTTATCGATTGTATTTGAATGTCTGATTTGAAAATATTATTTCAGGATTAATTGGTGTGCATTGTACACATGGACTTAATCGAACTGGCTTCTTCATCTGCAAGTACCTGATTGATCGCATGAATATGTCTCCGATAGCTGCCATTGATCGTAAGCTACAATTTACTTAATTTCTTCCTATTCTCCAACAAATTTTGCATTACAGTATTTGAAGCTGCCCGAGGCCATCAAATCGAACGTCAGCAATACGTCAAGAATCTTATGAACTCGTGCAGCTGGAATGGTAACAATACAACATCCTCCGAGTCGTTGGGGATGCCTCCTCCAAGACGTGAACCCAGACCCGTAGAAAACTGGCGTGAGAGACCTCCACCGGAAACCAACTCATATCCGTCCACTTCATCTTCAAGAAGTCCGTCTAATTCGAATTATTCGAAATATTCGAGACCCCGGAATTCATCGTGGGGGCGGTCCAGAAACGAAGAATACAGAAGTTCAAGATTCGTTTCCAAGTATTCAGTAAGAAATCGCAATCCATAGAGCACCAAATTCTCATCAAGATTGCGTCAAGTAGTTAAATTGAGATGTGAAGAAGCGCAAATGTATTAAAAAAAACGTCGACTTTGATTGGTATAGGAAGACGATTTGTATGATGATAAAATAAATGATCCCCTTTTCAAGGCTTCTGTCGCACATAAATTGTGACTTATTGTTTCGTAGATGCGTCGCTTATCTCTGTCAACAAGTCGCCTAATAGCTGACAGACGAGAGGGTAGAAGAATAGCACCTACACATTAGGGACGTTTTGTCAACGCGGAGCGCTCTTAAGATGACATCGATGCCCGAACATGGATGCACTCACTGACGCAATAAAACATTCCATTGTTTCGTTTTCCACTCTTCGATCTGCTCGAGCATTTAAACCGGTTGGTTTACACCAAGCTGGATGGCCTAAATCGAGCAGTTGTAAAAATGTCGTTTCTTGTTTTTCGTTTGGTCCAGAGAACTCAGCAGTAGAGGTAATATTTTAGCGGGGAAATTACCCGAATGATTTTATACCGCAACTTCCCGAAAAAAGTTTCAAAGTAGCTACAACGATGTCATCGTTAATTCTGTTGTTGTTCGGGTGCATAATTCATGTGTAATGCCGCAAAGAAGCAAGAAATTCGGCGCTGCAAGAATTGAGTGTTCAGATAGTAACAGAAGATAATTAACACTGAACTTGTTAGGTTGGCGAATTCCAGAATTCCATGCGGGTTAACCACCAAAAAGAACGCAGATGTATCAAGGTGATCGATAAGGCGCCCAACATTAAAGCCCATTTTATAGCCGACCAAAGTGGGCTGCAATAACGGTAGGCACTAATTAAGTAGTAAAATAGATTTTTCACATTAGGAGCCTCCGAAAGAACGACATCGAGTTAATCATTGGGATGCCATCGGGAGCGCCTCCTCGGAAGCTGAAGGTACCCCCTGAAAAGATTGTGGGCGATAATGGAAACGACGAGGTAAAAAAGTCGGGTGGATGCATTAAAGACTGCGTTTATCTGCTATCACGAATCTTTGAAGGCTGCATGAGAGATGTGCGAATCGTACGCAACCTGAAGCCACCTCAGCTTCTTCAGCTTCGTGGTGCGACCTGCACGACTTTGGTGAATGATTGGCGGCCGTTTCTTCTCGGAACGCAGCCGAGATTCAAACGGCGCTGCTGCGCAAACAGCGATTGTTTCGTGCCCCATCAGCCGACTTGTGTACACATTTCTTCGTCTGCGACGCCATCGTCGTCGCCACGAGAGCACGCGCACCTACAATGTCAATGGCTGGCAAATGAACAATTATTAATGATTTCTTAGGATTTGTAAGTGCGTGTGAGAACGCGCAACGTTCCATTGTGTCTCGCTCCTTTTTCTCCATTTTTTTCTCTTCACTGTTCTTCACCATCAGCACCACCATGGATGGGCAGGCCTAATCGATTTCTGTTGTTTATGAAACGACCCTCATAACTCCCATTCTCGCTAACGTCCTCATATAAAGTCGCACGACATTTGGGTGCGTTTACACCTCGACGATTTCGTGCGCTCACATTCCAGTTACTGGAATCACTGTGTAAACGAAACAGTTTTTGCTGGCGATGCAGTTATGGGAAACAAATACCTTTGCTTTTACTTTCAGGTCATTGATACAACCGCAAGTTGTGACCACTAAACTCGCCTGCGGGATAACCGCAGACCCCGAAACGGTGAGGTAACAAGAAAGTATTTGGAGCGTTACTCACCTAGAAATATAAACATCTCGTCTTGGCATGCAATGAGTCGACGCGTTTCCCGAGACTTTCAAATGTTGCTTCACGATTTTAATCCGCACTTTGTTGAATTTCCAGTTAATCCAATGGATAAATCGGACGGATGATGACGCACCACTAAGAAATGTTTCCGTGATAACAGGAACACTAACAAGGTTTGTGTTGACTTTAATTGTTCACTTATTGTTAGTCATTCACATTTTTACACGACGAGTTTTATTCGGAAAATTAATTGGATGAACAATGAATAAACGGGTCATTTGAAGCGTTTGTTATGATGGTTCGCATCCGACTGACGAAACACACACGAATTCAATGTAAACAAAAATTGATATGAGCAGGTCACGCGATCCGAATAAAATTGCGGATGTACAAAGTGGACAAAGTATGGACATCTATGATTGTTAATCTATAACTCGTTTTATAAAGACTATACGAAACTTTATTATTTTATTGCATTATCCTTAGGATTAGGATCTCTAAATTTCTTTAAATTTCGCGCCAATATTTGAATTTGATTTTAAATCCGCGCTTTTGACCAACGTCTAGATGGCGTTGATGATTCATGATGGCTGCCTCAGTGTAATTTGAATAGGGTGTTGCTAAGGATTCTCGTTGTAAACACCCTTAGCAACTTAATGCGGGAAATTTAAATTTTAATTCAATCTGACCTAGTCAGATAATTTTATTTTAAAATTTTCAAATTTAATCATTGATTAGACTTTCATCATATATAATTAAATATAAAAAAAATTGCATGTCAGAAATATTAACAAATACCATAAAAAGGTATTGAAATTATTGATCACCGAAAGAATTTTAATTGAAAGAAACAAAATGTGAAATTTCTCATCGAAATATAAGCCGGAGGTCGAAAAGATGGGAAGAATGAAAGAGCAACCCGAATCAGATTACCAATTAAAATTTTAATAATAATAATTAAATGGAAAATCAATTCAATCAATTCTCCCTTGGCAGACGAGCAGAAGCAGCTTCTTCTTGAAGCTTGATGCTGCTCCCAAGCAGCAACGAAGAAAGCCTCGACGAAAATAATGGTGTGCCCGTACCTCGGCAGTCAATAGATTATAATATAAGTTATGAATCCTGTTTATGGATGTCTCCCTGTCAGCCCGATCGGCCATAATCCAGCGTAATGGATAAGTTATTGGAATGGAGCGCGGCGATAACACCCGTACAATAACGGCCGGACACAATCGTATCAAGTTTTATTATTTATTTACGTTACTTAACGCACTTGATGCCTCCTCTCTACACACTCACACATCGATGAGAAGACAGATAGAGTATGCAGGAATAAATATGCAGATTAATAATACCTCGTCTTGTGTTGGTGCAAGGTGTGCGTCTCCGGAATAAATTGGCGCTCAAAACAAATTAATTCAAATTGTCACCATAAATTACGACATTACCACAATCGCGTTCATATTTTATTGAAATTTTATGGAGATCCGTCTAATGGATTCTCATTGATGTCCACTTATGCGCCATGCACAAATACGCGTACGCGAAGGAAGAAAAGGAGGAAAAAGAATGGGGAGTTATAAGCAGCATGGGAAGCATCGGATCGGGATATTGGGAAGATATCGCTTATAGATTTTATTCGATTTATAATTCATCTATTTACCACCTTAATTGCTACCATGCGTGCGCGTTGTGCGCTTGCCCATATAGGAAACTATCTATTTTAATCAGGCGACATACTCGAGCTGATAGTAAATTATGTAAATTGTATTGACAATACGAGTATGAGTATGAGCATCGAAGATAAGAAGCCGTGGAAAAAAAGGTAAGAAAAAAGAGGAAAATTCTTGGTATTAATTCCATTAGATGTTTGTATAAGGGACTTTGTATTCTTCGTGACCTCTAAGGATTAATCCTTGAAGACGACATGAAGAGGATAAAATATTTAACAATTTTATTGAATCAATAACGTTGGATTAAGTTTTATTTTTTTTGAAGTTGATATCAACGAAAACAACAAATATTCTCAAAATTGCATTCGTGTGATAATTATTAGCAAATTGATAAAACGTGATACATTATGACCTATAATACCTGAATCGATATCGAAAGTGTCTCAACTTATCAAGAATTAAATCATTTCATCTGTTTATTTTTATGTAAATTCTAATATTTATTTAAAAACAAGAAGTGGAAGGGCCATTTCAAACGGACGGAGAAATTTGTGTCTAATTAGAAGTAAAATTAAAAGTGTAAATTCAGATTTGTTGATATTTATGATTATCTTCCATTATTATCAGCTGAGATAACAGTCATAATGGAAACGTGCACGATAACAAAACTTTATAGACACAACAAGATCGAATCAGGCTGTCGTCTCGTGCGCTCGAGGAAGCTTGATGATGGAGGCATCAAATAATTGAAATTTTGGCGATCGACTCGTCTGGGAACTTTGAAAACTTTTGCAAACAACAAGATTGACTTTCCAAATTGGCTCCATTCGCAATAATCGAGGTATCTAACGATTTGGGCAAATTGAATGAAGGGTAATCAATTGTTATTGTTCAACCATAAGAGCAAAACTCATTAAGTTTTTATCATTTTTATCGCACCCGGCTAAGATTTATCTTACGATGGATGCGACACGATAAGAAGCTGCAGGTAGCCACCTCAAAGAAAATTTATTTTAATGTTTATTTCGTACTTAGAAATCTAACTGTACGGTTGTTCTTTCACTTTTCGGAAGTCTTCGTGCTGCGACAATAAACCAGCAGACGCTGATGCAACATCGTTGCTTGGAGTCGGTGTAATTAGTTGGCTACTTTGATGGATACGGTAGTTGCTGGTGTACTTTGTGTTGGACGCCACGGAACGTATCAAATATCAGTAGCCCTGAGGTGTTGCGTCTAATAAATAAATTTATTCAAAATAGACAAGTGAATATGCCATACAAGAAGCCTGCTTAGCGTCCAATCTAAGCTTAATGGTTAAATATTTTATCGAATGTTCTTCATATGGTGAAGAAAATTGTAGAAAGGAATTTTCTCAAATGTTTCCAGTCCTGAAGAAGCTTCGAAGTTAATTTCAATGTATTTTTCTATAAAAATGAGTAGTTTCCACTGTTTGGGACTACTGGAGTAGTGATGGCTTAGCGTTGCTAAGGGGTGAACAGATGCGTTCATAGCAACCACGCGCGGCAAATTCAAATTCAAGTCAAGTAGAGTTTCTTGAAGATGTAAAAAACGAAAAATTGTCCTTGCTTGAGGATTCTGCTTCACTCTCGACTCACAATCAGTGTCAGAAAGTAAAAGGTAGTGCCGATGGCAACGTGCACGATCAAATATAAATATTTAATCGCTTCTTGTTGGGCATCGACGCGCATTTGTTAAGCGTGTGAATCAATTTGATCGCTATTATATTCGTCGGCGCATTCATCGATTCCGATACACACGACGGATATAAAAATAATTAGCCGCGATCATGGACGAGCACGCCGCGATCGCCATCAAACAATGGCGGACGCCGTTTCAAAAACAATGTAAGTGAACACACATTTGTAAGTGAACGCCGGAGTGTGCGTTTTGAAACGTCTGTGAAAGCGAAACAAAACTTTTATTTGTTATTGTTGCTTGGGCCCCAAAAGGCAGTGAAAAAGCGCGTCTCGCTTCGCCCACCTTGGACACCTACATTTTGAATTTTTGTATCAAACAAAAAACAATATCAGGACAATATATCTGATGATAGCAACATTTTGATTGTTTTTTCGGTATCGAATATATAATTATAATGAACGATATTTATATTAACATATAATCATTGAGTGCAGTCGTGAAGTGATTTCTCGGGAGAATTTGGTTGTTGATTAATACCTTCATAACTTTCTCATTACCATATCAAAAATCATTGGAAAAACTTCAGTTTGGCAAAATATAGTTGTTATAGAAACCAGTAAACAGATAACAAGTAAATATTGCAAACTCACTTGGTTATGATTTATACTCTAAGTTTGTTTCATTTATGGATCAAAAAACCTTTCCAATTTTTGATAAAATTACACCAAAGTTCGTTACGCATTGTGGCAAAGGAGTTTCATTAAAGTATTATTTCAATGAAATTTCAAAAAGGTGAATTATTTCTCTAGATAATGTCGTTTGAAAATCATTAAAATCTTATTCCGTTTGGAAGTTATAGACATTTTAATAAATTTTAATTTTCCGGGTGTGCGCGGTCGCTATTTGTACTGACACTGGTTGCAGCGACGCCCTGAGCGGTGACTGCCGCGAGTCTCTCTTGCAGTCTCCCCCAGCGGAACGTCTCGCAGCGGTGCGTTCCAGCAGTTGACTGCAGATTTATAAAGTTAAAACCACTATATCTCGGGAATCAGTGAAGATAAATAAAAAATCTAAACTGTAATCACTTGGTTATGACTTAAGCTCTATGTTTGTTTTATTTATGGATCAAAAATCCTTTCCAATTTTTGGCAAAATTACATCAAAGTGCGCTACATATTGCGGCAAAGGAGTTTCATTAAATAATTATTTCAACGTAGTTTCTAAAAGGTGAATTGTTACTCTAGATAATGACGTTTGAAAATCTTAAAAATCTTATTTCATTTGCTAGTTATAGACATTTTAATAAACTTGATTTTCCGGGAGTGCGCAGTCGCTACTTGTACTGACACTGTTACAGCGACGCCGTGAGCGTAGACTACCGCGAGTCTCTCTTGCAGTTTCCCCAGCGGAACGTCTCGCAGCGATGCGTTCCAACAGTTGACTGCAGATTTATAAAGTTAAAACCACTATATCTCGTGAGTCAGTGAAGATAAATAAAAAATCTAAACTGTAATCACTTGGTTATGAGATACGCTCGATGTTTGTTTCATTTATGGATCAAAAAACCTTTCTAATTTTTGGTAAAATTACACCAAACTTCGATAGGCATTGCGGCAAAGTAACTTCATTAAACAATTATTTTTATTCTGTTTCTAATAGGTGAATTAGTTCTCAAGATAATGACGTTTGAATATTATAAAAATCTTGTTTCGTGTGGAAGTTATAAACATTTGAAGTAACTTTATTTTCCGGGTATGCGCAGTCGCTACGTGTACTGACTCTGCTTGCGGTAACACCTCAAGCGGAGACTACCGCGAGTCTCTCTTGCAATCTGCTGCTGCGGAACGTCTCGCAGCATTGCGTTTCACTGTTGACTGCAGATTTATAAATTTAAAACCATTATATCTCGTGAATCATCCAAGATAAGTAAAAAATCTTAACTTGATCATTTGTCAACAAGTGATTTTTAGATGGAATTAGAATTTCAATCGTTATCCTTAGTAAAATTTTGCTTGGACGTTGTCATAGTAACCGCAAACAGGTAATACGTAATTGTTGCAAACTAAACACAGGAAATACGTTAGTTACTCGTAATTCCTGGATGTGGTGCGCTAATCAGCTGGCATCCACGTTGATTGATTTGCAAAGAGATGACAAACGAGGAAGTGCTGCCAACGAACAAATGTCATCTCAACGAGCAGTTGACGAGATGATAGGCATCGTTTATCTCTCGATATGGCAAGCAAGCAGTAGTTATTTGCGCGGCCAAACATAAATAAGCACTTAACGCCTTTGCAGATTTTGCAAATATAGCGGAAATAACAATTCCAGTGCGCGTTTCTTGCGATCGCGCGCATGATTTACAGAAGTTGTGACGGGCGTGAAAATGCTGTTTGCACGCCTCATTTGAAATACAAATGCAAGTGGCGAATGCGAATGCAAATTTGCCGTTTTCACTGACTGATGATCAACAAGAAACCTTCATCGATGAAGCTGCTTTGAAATTCTGAACTCATTGAATTGGGAGTGTATTACCCTTGAAGTCAATTAAATGTATCCCATTTCATTGCAGCATTGTCAAATTGTCCTTTTGCAAAATCGAAAAATTAACAATTATTTAAAGTATTCTCTCATTAGTTTCAATATTACAAATAGTAAAACATAATAGACAAACATAAGAAATCTTAATAGACACTTAAAACCATCACATAAAGACTAATAAGACGCTAAACACTTGCAGCAGCCTAATGAATATTTGCCTGATTAATGGTCAATTAATGGCCAATAATTCAGCGTAATTCAATTAATTAATGGCCGGTATGAGCGTAGGCTGGTAAATATACGCCAACTGATCCTGATTTGCATTTATCTGCATTAGTGCGCTAATCTAAATAATTAGCGCTGATAATTGGCAGCTTTGCACGCATTCGACCGTCGCAATATCACCTTAAAATCGCCTCGGAATATCTATTCGAAGTTTAATGCTTCGATTAAATGTACGTCCATAACTTGGAACAGCCGGGAACCTAAGTAAACCAAAAATCACACAAAAATATAGAGACTTTGAGTGGAAATTACTTAATTGGTTCATTAAGAATAATTGGGTTCAGCTATTGAGTTATATGCTAATTATGAAATAATGTCCAGGGACATCCTGTTTTATGAAATTGTTTTATTCTTAGTTTCAACAGCTATTATAAGAAGATAACATCCTTAAATGTTTATGTATATGTATTCCTAACAGTTGAATTACTTCTTGATATATTGTCGTTTGAAAATTTCAAACAGCTCATTTTTTTGAAAATTGCAAACATTTAAAATATGTTCATTTTCCGAGTGTGCAGTTACTATTTCTATAGACGTTGTTCGCAGTAACACCCTCAGTGTAGACTACCGCGAGTCTCTGTTTTACTCCCCTTCTACGGAAGGTCTCGTAGCGCTACGTTCCAACTTATGACTGCATATTTAAAAATTATAAACTCTTATATCTTGCGAACCAGTCATGATAAATTAAAAATTTTAACTTTTATCACTTCATCATGACCGATACTCAATGTTTGTTGCATTTTTGGATTAAAAAACAATACCTATTTACGGTAAAATTACATCAAACTTCGGTCTCCAGCGGAGACTACCCCGAGTCTCTTTTGAGCTCTCTTTCTGTGGAACGTTCCGCAGCGCTGGGTTCCAATTTTTGACTGCAGATTTAAAAATTATAAATGATAATATCTTGAGAACCAATTATGATAAATGAAAAAATTTAACTTGGATCACTTCGTTATGACCAATACTTAATGTTTGTTGCAAATATGAATCAGAAAACAATTCCAATTTTCCGTAAAATTACATCAAACTTCGGCACTTATTGCGGCAAATTATCCCTGTTAAATAATTATTTGTATTTAGTTTCTGAAATATGGATTATTTCTTTACATAATGACGTTTGAAAATCTTAAAAATTCCTATTAGTGTGGAAGTTATACACTTTTGAACTAACTTCACTTTTAGGGTGCATTACACTGACGTTGCTTGCAGTAACGCGCTGACTGGAGACTACCGCGGGTCCCTGTTACAGTCCCTTCACGCGCAGCGCCTTGCAGCGTTGCATTCCAACTTTTGACAGCAGATTTTTAAATTTAAAACTATTATATCTCGTAAATTAGTCGAGATAATTAAAAAAATTTAACTTTGATCATTTCGTTATGCCCTATACTTGACATTTGTTACATTTGTGAATCAGAAAACCTTTCCAATATTCGCTAAAATTACACCAAACTTCGACCGGTATTACGGCAAAATAACTTCATTAGACAATTAATAGTGTTTAGTTTCTAAAAGTTAAATTGTTGCTTTAGATAATGACGTTCGAAAATCTTAAATATGTTGTTTAGTATAGAAGTTATAAACATTTTAATATTGTTCATTTTTCGGGTGTGCGCAGTCTCTACTTATACTGACGCTGCGCGCAGTAACGCACAGACCCCACTCTAGCGCGAGTCTCACTTGCAGTCTTGTTCTGCGGTACGTATCGCAGCGCTGCGTTCCAACTTTTGACTGCAGATTAATAAATTTTAAACTATTATATTTCATGAACGAGTCATGATAATTAAAAAATTTTAACTGTGGTCACTTCGTCATAACTTATGCTTTATGTTTGTTATATTTATGTATCAAAAGAACTTTCAAATTTTTAGTAAAATTAAATCAAATTTCAATAAGTATTGCGCCAAATTCGGCTTATTAAATAATTATTTTTTATTAGTTTCTAAAAGATGAATAATTCTTCTACATAATAGCGTTCGAAAATTTGAAATATCTGGTTTCGATTGGAAGTTATACACGTTTAAATTGACTTAATTTTCCGGGTGTGTCCAATCTCTATTTGTACTGACGCTGCTCGCAGTAATGCGCCGACTAGAGACTATCACGAATCTCTCTTGTAGTTTTTTTCTGCAGAACGTTTCGCATCGCAGAACCTATTAATGAATTGAACTGAATTTTAAGGACAATCAAAATCATTTCAGTCGAAAATGCGGAAAGAAATCCTGAAATATCCAGTATGAGACGTCAATTATGCGAACACAAATTGGCTTCGTCCCTTACATGCGCTGGTTGGCAGTGGGCGGCGGGGGCAGCGGATATGAGAAGCAAACCGAGGAGGCATAAAACGTAAAAATCTTGCGCCACTGCCGCGCTGATGAAGTGGAAGAATGCGGCGGTTGCACCGGCGGCCGTGGTGGCGGTGGCGGCAGCGTTAGGCGTCCGCGTGCGCCACGGTGGGGCGACGTGGTGATCGAAGGCATCGCGACGCCGGTCGACGTCGTCAGCGGGTCAGTTAGTGTGCTCACGCTTATCGACCCGAGCGGCACGACGCTCTTGCCGCCGCCGTTGCTGCCGTCTTCGCCGCCGCCGCTGAAACGCTCGCGCGTCCGAGAGCTTCCTCAAGTACCGCACTGATCTCCGACCGGAAGACGCACGAGTGCCGGCACCGCGGAGGTCGCGCCGTCGTTGGCGGCAGTTCTTCGTCCCGTTTGAGGTGGCTGCGCATTCGACCGATCGCAAACTAGACCCAATGCGGCCGCCGTAGTGGACACATGTACGTCATAGCCAGGTAGGAGCATACTCTTCAAATTTAATTAATTGCCGCCAATCATCGCGATTAGATTACTTAATCAGTTGTTAATAGAGATTTAACACGATCAATTAATTGATGCACAAAATTAATTGCGTCGAATTTATTCATGTGAATGATAATTTTGCAATCGCCACTTTTTTCGTCGAGAATAATTAATGTTTGAGATAACGCTGAATTGAATTGTAATTGTTGTTTACGCTTTGCGTAAAAAATGTATTTCAATGGCAATTGTTTCAGCTAACCGACAAATGCTTATTTTGGTTTGGAATGATTAATTTAATCTGGTCTGGATGAAAATAACTTGTATTGTGGATTAATTCGTGCATCAGATTGTGAAATAATTCCGCAAATATTTGTAACCTAGTAACAATTCAATTCGGATGTTCAAAGTTCCCAGAAATAGTTGACATTCCTGAATGATTGTTTCAATTTCTAGGTAAATAATGCATGAAATGGCAATTTTTAATCGATGAGTAATAGTATTTTATATTTTGATCAATACCTCGAAATGAAAATAAAAAAGGAATTTATAAACTCTTTATGTGGAAAATAATTAGTATCAGGAACTAATTCTTATTAAAGTGAGTTGTAGTTTAACCAGGACAATTCAGGACAACAAAGTCAACGCACCTAATAAATTATGTAATGCTCAGTGCTTCAAACAAAAGTTGAGCCATCTGAAGATAGCCCGAAGAGTTAATAATTCATTCGAAATGAAATTGTCGAAAGAGGAATCGCTGTCGCACACATTATCGAAAACATTAATACATCTCAGCAAATGGCAATATCTCAATAGCGTTTTGTCATGCCAGCCAACCAACGATGATGACAAATGCTGAAGAACTGTATCTCTTGTCGTAAGCGATGAGGCAATATCGCAGCCCAAGATAATAATTGCTGGTAATATGTTAGGAGCACGTTTCGAAACACTTTTCTCGCTCAATCGTCGCGCCCAGAAAAACTACACGCGGACAAATCTGTAAATTACGTCCGAAGATCAAAGCCGGATAAACCCAATGGTAACAGCAATGGCAGAAGTCTTCGACTTGTCGCACAAGACCGAGTGCAATGTTATTTGTTCCAAGTGATTCGTTCGGTCGAAGAGGTGTCAATGATTCGATATCTTCGGTCAACTGGAAAAAAGTAACTGTTTTATGGTGCGCCCGAAGAAATGCATCAAGCGAGGTGACAAACGTACAAATTGAGTGTGAATCGTTGAGATTTGGTTTCAAAATTTCAAAAGCACCCATCTATCGATATTTGATCTTTACTCATTTGAAACAAGATACACATAGTTTAGTATCTTTCATAAATTTTATTCAGAGTTATGGAGACTTAGATAGGATACGGACAATTTTAGGAAACAAATTTCGCGATCAAAATTTGTTGACTGACTATGCGATTTACAACCCTTAATCCTCGCGATTACATTTTCTAATTAACGGATTAAGCAACAATTATGGAATGAAATTATCAGAAATGAGGAATTTTTGAACAAAACAAACATTCATTCTATTATCTCATTCGATTCCATAAGGTCAAACTTTTATGCAATCACCAGGCATTCCAAAGCGATATAATCGTCGATATCTTTTAAATCGCACTCAAAATGTCCATCAAGATCGAGTACCTTTTTTCTATTTGTTGCAATCAAAGTGCTAATTGTATGCAGACAAAATAATTTATCACCCCCATTCAAAAACTATGTAAATCACTATCTACCTAAAACGAAAAATCTTATCTTCAACTCACAATCAGCAATATCATAAAATCAGATGATTTGACATTTTGGATGGTCTCCTTGAATAAAATTTGGTCCGAAATCACCTCAAACTTGAACACTTCCGTTGCACGAGGACCTCCGCACTCTCTGCAACCGAGAACAACAACAATATGCTAATTATTTGTCTGTGTGCATGTGAATCGGTGAAGAGGCCGAATTAATGTCAACTGAGAAGACAGTGGTCGTAAATTGTCCGTCTTTTTGTCGCCTGATGGCGCCCAGATATGGCAAGTTTACAACTGCACGCGACGATGATATAAACAAATATCTTCGAGGTGTGTAAATATGGAATAGAAAATCAGTGAAATGCGATACTGTACGAACCGACCAGCTATCATGATCGGCTATCAGCTCGATTACCAAATCGCTTGCACAAGTACGCGCGCGTACGCGAAAGACATGGAGAAAAAGTTGTCGTATGATTTCAATCGATTCGTCGATGCGCCATCATCAACCACAACGTCAGTTTGGCCTCAATAATTTCTCGACGTTGTTTATGCTTATTTCATGTGACGATTAGATACGTGAAATAATAGGTATTTTTATGGCAAATTCCCATTTTTGGATTGTTTTCGGATAAGGATGCTTCAAGATTGGTTAACAATACTTGAGCTGAGATATTCTTCTTTTAAAGTTGATTAATTTTTAAATTTGTCATGACAATGCCTCAAATTAAGGTCTGAATAGCCTAAAGTTTCACTAGAACAAAAGTAATTGAGATTTAAATTTTTTTAACGCATAAGAATTATTTACATAATATAAATATTTTGAATGAGTAATTTGTTTGAGGAAAATTTAAAATATTGTGAAATTTAAATACACTGATCTAAAGAGAAATATGTGAACTTGCATTTGCTTTTTTAATCATGAAAATTGGCCCAGTAGTTTTCGAGTTATGACCAAAAGAATGTCTTATGGAAATTTACATGGGAATTCAAACCGGAAACGTGCCCCAACATGACGTCACTTCCTGCTTGGTTCCTATTGGGGTTGCTAAGGCAAAGATTTCACTCCCTTAGCAACGGTTGGTCGATTTGGTTTACACTTTATATTTTATTTAATATCTCGAGAACGACTCGACCGATTTTCACCAAATTTGGCACATAGACTAACAGATAGACGTAGATTTAGATTTTCGGGGCGGCAAATCCAAAAAAAAGTTGGGGGCGGCGATTTACCGCAAGCAAAGTGAAAAATATCCCTGAAACTGGTAGATACGTTCCTTTAATTTTATCAAATTTTGAATATACAATGGCTTCTTGACGAAGATACTGTAGCGGTAGCGGCAGGCAGAAAAGTTTGCGGGGGCGGCAGAAAAACCCAGTTCTCAATACACTTTTGTTGATGCCTCAAAAACGGTCGGCCCGATTGCTTTCAAATTTTCCCCATTTGTTTATTAATTTGTCTCCGATTGACTACATCAATAGTATTTTTCACGAGGAACTAAAAAAAAATTTTTACCCTCGTAGCTCCGCTAGAACAAAAGCTATGGCCATTTAAAGTTTATTGAAAAAAAAAACTGCTTCTAAGAACTAGATTACATATTATTGGAATTTGTCACGTTAATGAGGTATCAAAACGATATTATCCTGAAAGTTTAAAATATTTGGTACCAAACACGTTTGAAATATGCACTCGAAACTGCCGATCATCATCAAAGCATGCATGTGCTTTTAATTCTCAATTGTGGGCGATTACGAATTGCGATTTAATCTCATGCATAGAGTATGTTTGGGTGCTCGTAAACACATAAGGATTATGCTCAAATCACCAAATCATTGATTTGATTGACTTGATTTATCTGATCAATCGCAGACATCTTTCACACAAACTGTAACAAAAAAAACTGCCCCAAACTTACTGGTTCATCATTACAGAAGCTCTAGATATTTTGGCTGTCTAAGAATATCCTAGTTTTTGGACAATGAACAATGAACTATTTTTTTTTTCTTTTCACTTAATTCACCAAGGATCAAAATGCATTATTTTTTCCAGAAATTATGAATCTCCCAAGCTAAAATTCGGGTTCCACATAATGAATAATCTAATCGAATCGTGATCAAATAATCAAATGCATTCCACACATTCCAAACGACACCAAACAATCAACTGACATCAAAATTTCAATTTCTACGAACATTTAAATCATATCAGAGCCCTTATCTCGATTGAGCATTGTTTTGAATATCGAGTTGAAGCGGCGTCAACATTTTTTCGACACTCGAACAAAACTATGTTAAAAACATCCGTTTACATCAATCGCATTATTTGTACGAACCGATCGAGGAAGCAGTATTTCCCGAGATGCCATCCAGAGAGAAGCTGCTGGCCACCCTTGAACTTTGGATCGCATCGTGTTTTTCATTGATAACCGACGAAGGAGCTGAGGTGACAATGCACTAATGATGTTTTATTTAGTTTAGCAGCTTGCCCAATTCGAATCGAACAATGCACCGAACACTTTCAAATGGACGTATTTGTAAAAGCAGCATTCGTGGAGTCTAATAAATAATTTCATTAGCAGACAGCATCTAAATGTAGGAGTAAACCGAGTACATTCGAAATGTTCTCTTACTTGGATTGAAGTCCCGAATTGAGGTTAGCTGCCCGGTGGTTACATCATTTATAATATCGTTTTCAAGCTGGGTCATTAATCATGAGGTGCACCATGATCGCATCAAATTGCTAACAAAATATTTCTCTGATAGTGAGTGATTCCAAGTAGCGTCCGGACGACAGCGCATGGAGAGTGAGTGGAATGATTGAAATTGCAGCAGCATCCACTCGTGGTCATCTTGGATATCGGGTACTCGAGTTGCGACGCGTGTAAATGTCCGCGGACACTATTTGCTCGCCATTTGTGTGTCGATTGGAGTGTACAACTGGTTTTGTTTAGCATGCGAGCGGGCTCGTGCATCGGAAGGAATGTATGCAAATCGGAGCCGCATCGGCCACTTCTTGTACGCGCCGCTGTAGGCATTGTACTTACTGGTGCGTGCTGGAGAAGTACAACAATAAAATGCCTTTCGATTAATTGAAACGTCGCTACCGAAGAGTTGCACACACATGCAACCACACGAGATTTGCACCTTTGCCTATTTGTGGGCTTCGGTTTCTTGCTTTTTTGTTTCCTGGGTGTTGCAACATGTAGACCAGGAATTTAGTATCGTTGGCGTTTTGTTACTTATATAGCTGGCTCTACTCTCTAAAAGGGCAGGATTTAATGGACCTTACTGGATTTGCATTCCTCGGAATTTCAAGTGCATGTCATCTGAAGGCTGTCAAATATCAAGTGGAACTTACCATAAAATTAATGATAGTTTCAGGAATGTTCATGAGGTTTTATAAACGTCTATGGTTGTCCAATATTGGTAAAAACTGCTTAATTTTTGAAGTGACAAAAATCTCAAAAATTATAACAGTTATGGATTGGTGTGGTCAGGCATATCTTCAAAGATTTTGGAAACTGTTATTGCGAATTTTGTATTTAGACCTTTACTTGTAAGTTCCCATGAACCCTTAGAACAAAGTAGTTCAAATATGAACTGCAAAGAACGTCCAGAGACCTATTTTGGAGCAGCAAGTTTCCTTCAACCTTAGGAAACTGAGAAGAAGGACAAAACTAACAAACATAAGGTTTCGAAAACTTAAGGGTTCCTTTAGAGTGAAATTAAGGTTTAGGTCAGTCCAAGAAGGCACTGTTTCTTGTAAGGTCCAGGTAAGGGTACTGACAATATATGGATTGTAGAAGCTTAAATCTTTGCAAAATATCAAACCAAACATAAGGTTAATCCTGTAAATTTTAAGAGCCTGAATGTCTATATGAATTCTTAAATTTGGCGGCACATTTTTTAATTTTCGGGACAGTGGTTGAGGATCATTGCACAGCATACTATACATACTGTTCACTATGCCCTATTCCCTTACATCATACTGTTCACTATGCATCATTCCCTGACACTATGCATTGTTCACTATGTCCCATTACCGTACACTATACTGTTCACTATGCATCTTTCCCTTACACTATGTACTGTTCACTATGTCCCATTCCCTTACACTTTATACTGTTAACTATGCATCATTCCCTGACACTATGCATTGTTCTCTATGTCCCATTACCTTACACTATACTGTTCACTATGCAGCATTCCCTTACACTATGTACTGTTCACTATGTAGCATTCCTTTACACTTTATGCTGTTCACTATGCCCCATTACCTTACACTATACTGTTCACTATGTACCATTCTCTTACACTTTATACTGTTCACTATGCCCTATTACGTTACACTATACTGTTCACTAGGCATCATTTCCTTACACTATATACTGTTCACTATGTACCATTCCCTTACATTTTACACTGGTCACTATGCTCCATTACCTTACACTATACTGTTCACTATGCATCATTCCCTTACACTATATACTGTTCACTATGTACCAGTTCCCTTACACTATGTACTGGTCACTATGCATCATTCCTTTACACTTTATACTGTTCACTATGTCCCATTACCTTACACAATACTGNTATGTACCATTCTCTTACACTTTATACTGTTCACTATGCCCCATTACGTTACACTATACTGTTCACTAGGCATCTTTTCCTTACACTATATACTGTTCACTATGTACCAGTTCCCTTACGCTATGTACTGGTCACTATGCATCATTCCTTTACACTTTATACTGTTCACTATGTCCCATTACCTTACACAATACTGTTCACTGTGTACCATTCCTTTACACTTTATACTGTTCACTATGTCCCATTACCTTACACCATACTGTTCACTATGTACCATTCCTTTACACTATATACTGTTCACTATGTCCCATTACTTTACACTATACTGTTCACTATGTACCATTCTCTTACACTTTATACTGTTCACTATGCCCCATTACGTTACACTATACTGTTCACTAGGCATCATTTCCTTACACTATATACTGTTCACTATGTACCATTCCCTTACACTTTACACTGGTCACTATGCTCCATTACCTTACACTATACTGTTCACTATGCCCCATTACCATACACTATACTGTTCACTATGCATCATTCCCTTACACTATGTACTGTTCACTATGTAGCATTCCTTTACACTTTATGCTGTTCACTATGCCCAATTACCTTACACTATTCTGTTCACCATGCCCCATTACCTAACACTATACCAGGAGTTCCCAACCTTTTCATACCTGAGAGCGCATATTCAAAATAGTGGTGGGACGGCGGGCGCCACTGTGGTCGTATTCAATTTAAAAAAAACGCCGCAGGCTCTCTATTGCATTAAAAACCGATGCACATAATTTTTTTGCAGTGATACTTGTCTAAAATTCCATGGCTACCGAAAGATGGCGGGCACACATAAATCGGTCAACGGGCGCCAATGGTGCCCGCGGGCATAGGGTTGAAAACCCCTGCACTATACTGTTCACTATGTACCATTCTCTTACACTTTATACTGTTCACTATGCCCCATTACCTTACACTATACTGTTCACTATGTACCATTCCCTTACACTTTACACTGGTCACTATGCTCCATTACCTTACACTATACTGTTCACTATGCACCATTCCCATACACTTTACACTGGTCACTATGCCCCATTATCTTACACGATACTGTTCACTAGGCATCATTCCCTTGCACTATATACTGTTCACTATGTCCCATTACCTTACACTATACTGTTCACTATGTACCATTCTCTTGCACTTTATATTGTTCACCATGTCCCATTACCTTACACTATACTGTTCACTATGCATCATTCCCTTACACTATATAGTGTTCACTAGGTACCATTCCCTTACACTTTACACTGGTCACTATGATCCATTACCTTACACTATACTGTTCACTATGTACCATTCCCTTACACTTTATACTGGTCACTATGCTCCATTACCTTACACTATTCTGTTCACTATGCATCATTCCCTTACATTATATACTGTTCACTATGTGCCATTCCCTTACACTTTACACTGGTCACTATGCCCAATTACCTCACACTATACTGTTCACTATGCACCATTCCCTTACACTTTTCACTGGTCTCTATGCCTCATTACCTTACACTTTTCTGTTCACTATGCACAATTCCCTTACACTTTACACTGGTCACTATGCCCCATTACCTTACACTCTACTGTTCACTATTTACCATTCCCTTACACTTTACACTGGTCACTATGCCCCATTACCTTACACTATTCTGTTCACTATGCATCATTCCCTTACACTTTATACTGTTCACTATGCACGGTCAATATTCACTCTAAAGTATGCTCTTTACAATTAACTATACATTATATCTAGAAGATCATTTGCTGATTATCTCTTACAACGCTACTATTAAAAGTCATGATTAACCTAAAATCTCGTGGGATCATTCTTTCATGAAAGCAATGACCATCTACAACGACAATCGAGAGTCAGCTAAAAGCCACCAAACACTGGCAGCGCTCAATACGCAGCCAGTCTTTTGCTCTCCGCCAAGCAGCAAACAAATCCGTTATTGGATACGAGTATCACATTACTTGAAGGGGAGCAATACGAAAAAGAAGACGTAAAAGACTTCGTCGGCGCCACCAGCAAAGTTGAACCGATGATTTTTTGCCTTTCCACATATCGCAACTTGCTTAAAACTTTAGAAACTTACGAAACCCGTATATCATACTCGCAACTTTCTGGTAGTTTCGCTGCCTGCGGAGCCCACCAAAGATTTCAGCAACTGTCTGCAGACTTTTGAGCGGATTTGCTCCGGGCTCCCGGCTAACAATTTATTTCCGCATATGCGAATAAAATCATGCGAGCGACGATAACAGGCAATTTCCCTGCACGTGTCCTGCTTCTGACGAGGCGATTTCCCATAAATTGACGATTGCATTTTGCAGGCTCACCGAACAAAGCGGCGGATTTGTCGGTTGCGCATTCGTACGGTTTATGGAATTGTGAGCTGTCGAGGTGTTCGCTGTGCTTATGAGTTCGTCTGTGTCACTACCGGCCTGAGGATGGCGACGACGATGACGGCGTCGACGACAAATATTGACACAAGCTTCTTGCATTTGCCTTTATTTTAGTAGGTCGATGCGCTCCGAGATAACAACATCGTTGGCTGGTTGAACGCATGCACCTCGGTGAAGTCAGATAAGTCAGAATCAGTGTGGAAGGAGTAGGATGAGATGACGCTCAAATTCTGGAGTTTGAACTTCGTGATGCTTTCATTCAGTGCTTTGCTACGATGCTGGGACACGTGAGCTTGCAGAGGTCCATGACTTGGGACGTTTTCATAATATAGATTAGAATATGTGCACATAAACACGAGATGCCTTATCACGTTATCAGTTTGTAAATTATGTGGAAATTTAGTTATATTTAAATGATACATAAGAGGAAGTTCTGCATCTGAGTAGGAGAGCAGCAAATAAAGATAGGTCAAAGAAGGAGTATGGTAGTGTATATTATCCCCTAGGCTATCAAAACTCAATTTTGACAGTAGCTCAGAGACAATTTCAAAATTTCAATGGTATAATGATTTCTGTCGCGTTAAATCTTTTGCAAATGATTATACAAAAAGTAAGTGAGATTATATGAGCAAAAAACTCCAGTAAGTTGCGGAAGAAATCATTGACATTCAATCAAACAGGCTCGAACCTGAAGCAATCTTTTTCCCATCAACAAATCCTCGAACGTTAATTTATGAAATTCAAATGAAGAGAGCAATTTAAATTGATTTATCTGCTCGATCAGTTCCTCGATGCTTGACAGGGTTTTTGCCACCAAACCATCACAGTTAATGAAGAGTGCAACGCAAAAAAGGGACCAACAAAGAACTGTGCAACTTCTTACTCTTATTTGCCATTTCTTCACCATCGGAAAGACGGATTGGAACAAATCGCTTCGTGGTGACCAAGCATCAGCGTGTCCTTGTAGGCCAATGTCGTATTAGTTTTCGAGCTTGGCCATCATATGCATACGATGATTAGCTCGCTGTTAATGATATCGTCCGCGCGCGAGCCGCATTCATCAAGCGCGTAATCGAGCGCCGCGGACGGCGCATCTCATCTCGTCCAAACCCGTAATTAAACTAACATTAAAACATTATTGCATCGACTAAGTACGCGTTTACATATCGAAAACATATCACGTACCGATCGGCCGCGATGCATTCATGCCACCACGTACCGTGCGCTCTTCACGCGAAGAGTTTCCATCTCGTTGCGGGCGCTTTGCCAATCGCGTTGAACGTCTATCAGTTTTTATGTTGCCATTATGTTGCGTAAGGTCCCAATCATCGTGCCCAAATCGGTACCAAACGAGCCGAGTTTAACCTCGAACGCGCACTCAATTCAATCACGTTTCTAATTTACAAGCGTCAAATCTGGACCGAAAGATACGATTTTTTATTGATAATAACTTCATTAAAAATTAACATTTTTCTCTACCTACATACATTTCTTCCTTTTTGAGCCACGTCAGCGGTGACCAATGATAGAGTTATTTCCTGTCTTTGGGAACAGTTGAAACCTTTCAGATTTCTTCGATGTTTCCTTTACATCATCGATTCATAAACTCAGTCTGCATGCAAGATGTCAAAAGCAACTTCCGCTCGTCAAAGTTGCGTTGAAATTCCATCACATCATGGAAACAATGCCTGAACCTCTACTAATCAAATAATAAGCATTTGCCTAGGTTCTTATCAATACCACCAATGTCGCAGCTTCACGTTATTATTGCATTACATTTCGACATTCCTGTGAGGCGTCTTTCGAGCCATCTTCTCGCATTGGGTCCCAACGCATACAAACGCAAACGGGCGCTGGGAACAAGCACTTTGAGCATGATAGTAGTAAAAGGTTGTTTGTTTGTTGTATCTCGACGCAATTAAATTTATCGCGCCGAATGATGGAACACCATCATCATCATCATCGTCGTCGACGACGTCGTCGTCGTCTACGAACATCGACAACAAGACCAAACGTCTTCTTCCTTCGCCTCTCGCGCATCGCAACGAGCGAATCAAAGAGCCGCCATTGGAAGACATGCCACACGCCGACTCATAATTTACAAGAACGAGCGCATTTCGTCGGGGGACATTTATAGGCTAGACATTGCCATTAGAATACAATAAACAAGTGCGAAGCGCATTTGGACGTCGAACGAGCTTGTTGAAGACGCTCGTTGGAGTCGAGATGGTTGGAGCAGTTTGTCGTCTGGTTGTACATTGTCAATCATCTCAGCAGTCTGCGCACAAGAACATCTTGCCCGAGAACATTTGCATTTCGCATAGTGCGCCAAGAACTCGCCGAAGAGCCCTAATGAATTGCTCGAGTTCATTGTTGGTATGGAGCTGCATTGCAGCCAGACTCGTTCACTCATTCGAATAGACTTATTGGTAGGCGTGGATCGTCGACAACTCTGCACAACTCGAGCGCGTACAATAATGATCCCAGTCACTGAGGCCTGATTATAATCGAATCATGCTGCCTCCAATCCACAGAGCGTGTATCTCTGTTCACATTTTGTCGATGGTGATGGCATCTCGTAAGAGGAGCTGGTTTGAGTGCGGACCCCAGGCTTGGAGCTGGGTGGCTGCTGGTCGTCGTGTTGGATGTGATCCAATGATCCATTCAACGAGGCGCTTGCCATGACTCGTGATTATATTGTGACACGTTCAATGGACACATTCTTGCTACTTGCTTTGGACGCGAATGTGGAATGAAAGTGAGTGGCAAATCTCGAGGATTCATGTCAACATTTTTTTTCCTCCCTACATCAATTCTACTGGTATCTGCTTTTAGACTGAGATTATTGAAGTACAAAATCAATTTTTCAGTTAGAACATTCAAGTTTTTCAATTCTAATAAGAGAAGGTGTTCCAAATTGAAAATCTACCTGTGGGTCCTCAGCTTGGAATCCACTATCAAATGTAGTTCAATACAGCGTTGAATAAATTTTCAGTCAGAAGATTCAAATGTTGAATTTGCTCAAGACCCTTCAATACCTCAGCCTCACCATTAAAAATTAGTTTTCAGTAAGAGAAAGCAAACGTTAACTTTCCTTAAGGCACTTTACTTCAGATGATGCTGAAGGTGTTCCATATTGTAAAGCTGTAATAGGGACATCAGCCTCATAGTCCCAAATCAATACTCAGAAAGAATAAGCCCATGTTAAATTTCCGCAAGCCCATTTACTCCTGATGATGCTGAAGGTGTTCCACATTGCAAAGGCGCTATTGGGACATTAGACTCATATTCAATACTCAGTAAGAGTAAGCAAATGTGCTATTTCCTAAGGAACCTTACTTCTGACGATGCTGAAGGTGTTCCACATTGCAAAGTTGCTATAGAGACATCAGACTCATAGTCCCAAATCAGTTTTCATTCAGAGTAAGCCAATTTTCAATTTCCTCAAGACCCTTACATCTAATGACGTTGAAGGTGTTCCACATTGTAATGGTGCTACAGGGACCTCAGACTCATAGTCCCAAATCAATACTCTGTTAGAGTAAGCCAATGTTCAATTTCCTAAGGACCCTTACTTTTGATGATGCTGATGGTGTTCCACATTCCAAAGTTGCTATAGGAACCTCAGCCTCATAGTCCCAATTCAGTTTTCAGCCTGAGTAAACCAGTTTTCAATTTCCTCAAAACCCTTACATCCAGTGATGCTGAAGGTGTTCCACATTGTAATGGTGCTACAGGGACCTCAGACTCATAGTCCCAAATCCCTTACTTCTGATGATGCTGCAGGAGTTCCATATTGCAAAGTTGCTATAGGGACCTCAGCCTCACAGTCCCAAATGAATTTTCAGTAAGAGTAAGGCATTGTTCAATTTCCTCAAGGCCCTTACATCTAGTGATGCTGAAGGTGTTCCACATTGTAATGCTGCTACTGGGACCTCAGACTCATAGTCTCAAATCAGTACTCAGTAAGAGTAAGCCAATGTTCCATTTCCTAAGGACCCTTACTTCTGATGATGCTGAAGGTGTTTCACGTTGCAAAGTTGCTATAGGGACCTCAGCCTCACAGCCCCAAATCAATTTTTAGTAAGAGAGAGCCAATGTTCAATTTCCTCAAGACCCTTAGATCTAATGATGCTGAAGGTGTTCCACATTGTAATACTGCTACAGGGACCTCAGCCTCATAGTCCCAAATCAATACTCAGTAAGGGTAAGCCAACCCTTTACTTCTGAAGATGCTGAAGGTGTTCCAAATCAAAAATCTATGACAAGAACCTCACTATAAAAAGTGGACCTCAATAAGCAGCTCAATAAATTTGGAACATATCGCACCAAAACCAAACTGTTTAGAACTCTATTAAATTTTTTCTTCATGTGGTCTGTTCAAGAATATCATCACAGTTTTCATTGCATCGTCGTTGAAATTTAAAAGGCCACAGCCGATTACCTCGAATGCTCGTGCATGTCCACCCACAGGTGACCTCCACAGACGCCACGGGTCACGGGGCGACGCGGCGTCGAGTGGCCCCGGCTTTTGATGATCGGCCGCAAATGTTTAGCGCCGTCAAGAAGCAAGTCAAGCGCAGCCAACGTCAAAACGAGGCTCGGGCACCTAGAGCAGAAGGGTTTCGGTTTTCGGGCTTTGATCCGTCCGGCTCTCACATCACCACACACACTCGCCTAGTGGTTGCTGTTGCTCCACTTCTTCTTCCTCGTTGTTGTTCTTCGGCCGTTTCATGTGGCTTACTCGCATCGTAGTGGGAAACCGCAACTGGAGGCTCTCGTACGTTTATGGGAAGGCGTGCGCTTCCATAAGGCGAGTAATTTATTTCCCCCCAGAGAGCATCGCTCGCGTATCAGAGAACTCTTTTTGCGGTCGTGTTAACACGACGCTGCGCGCACCAATTGCTGTACATGCGATGATGATGTTGATGGACACACACTCGTACGCGGGGAAATTAGTCGCTGCGTGCGCCTCGGACGCGTGATGTCAATGCCGATTTATTGAACGGACGGAAGGCTGAAAGGGAGCCGAACGCATAAAAACACCAGCGTAATGAGCCCTTCCACGGAATGGTCCATCAATGGGGCCGTAAAACATTTTCGGCCCATTTACCACCACCGCCACCAGCATACCATCTCCGAGCATACCTTGAACGCTTCGACCTCTTGCGCGTTGATCGCCCATTCAGAGCATTGATGGTATGGGCAAGTTGGCACTTGTTCAAATTTCTGCTGATTTTTATCTGGCGTGCTTTTAATTGCATGTACAAGAGCATCTAGTTGATGAGGGAAGTGAGAAGGTATGCACGTAGAAGCAAAAGTGACTGAACTGATGGTACTGATGATGGTGTGTACCACATACTTGGAGGTATACCTTGAGTACCTTGGTGCTCAAAAGAGACGAAAAAATGCGAAACGGAGCCATGCAATATGCATAATAATATGTTCTTGGTTTGGGAAGGTTGATCACGTACCGCCCATTTGTCCAATGAAAGCCGCGCCGCTGAAGAGACCGACCGTTTTTCAATACCGAAACGACCTAATTTAATCTGCTTGCTTGTTTTACTTATAAGGAATAGAGGCACCGACAGAACTATAAATAATTTTACATATTTTTTCGAAAATCCACCTTCTAGGATTTTTCTCAGTAGGACACCTTTCACTTCTCACTGGGTGATACAAATTTTAACGGTATACTTGAAACTTTTCAATTATTGCTCCAAATATTCTAAATTTTTCTACAAGTATTCTATATCTTCAAAATTGATATCAGGTTATCTATCAAGAGATAGCAATGAGATTTTAGAGTCAATTAAATTCCCTTTCGAATGAAGTGTGCTATACCTTTAAAAGCAAAAGGGAAGTATGAGTACCAAGAGTTTGAATGCGACCGTTCACATCATAGTTACGAATAATTCCACAAAGTCTGCTTCCAGCACGAACAAAGATGATCACACAGGTACAAATGTAAACTATGCTGAACAAACAACAGATTTCGAAATCACGTGTATTATTCCTCATCTTCCATCCTTCTGCGTACAATGGCAGCCAAGCATCGAGTGTGCAGTATGCATATATCCAGAACTTATCTCAGCAATGAGTAAAGCAAACATGCACAAGCCAGTTCAACGTCGCAGAGTACACTAAAAGTTGTAAGTAGTCGAGCTTGAATTAAATTCTCATCGAAGATTGCTGGTAAAGAGCTGAATTTCGAATTGGAGTTACAAAGAATCACACATCACACACAAAACGTCCACAAGCCTCCAAGATTCGATACGCCTGAAATAGCAAATACTAGATGTCAGCTCATCTTCAGAGTCTGCTCGTGCTTTTCCAACGGTCTTTTTTGCATTTCTCGTTGCTTCGAGTGCTCGAGCAGACGATGCGTTCTTTTTGTGTACCCAAGTTTCAGTCACCTGTCATCAGCATATGCCCCGATACCGGTGCTTCATTGGAACTCTCAATCGGATGGTCCTGGCCCATTATTCAGTCTGCTGGTACCAAGAGCCCTTAACAACCGAAAAAATCAACAGTGAAAATGTTGGTGGAAGCTGGATGGAAACATGGGAATTTTTAATTCCGGGATGGATTCGAGTGGGTGGAAGGGGAAAGAAGTCACTTACAGATGTTGGATGCAATTTTAACGAGTCCCGTTTAAACTACAGGTGTGCCTCTGTAAAATGAGAAAACGAATGCTTCGGAGTACTTCCAAATGATAATGGAGATGGGTCTGTAGATGAGGCAACCCTTTCGTTCATGAATTTGCTTCATTCATTCTAACTCGAGTACCTACGCTAGAAATACTACGGCCCCTCTGACAGAATCGTTCGAGAGCATCCATTGTAATCACTTCCAAAACCGCATTAAAAGCCGGGGCATTACGAATTTAATTGGAGGATAGGGTTGAGATAAGGGCATTTTTTTCACTTTACCGTGAGTATCATGGACGAGGGTGGCCCACAACCAGTATCTGTCTGTTAGATGGCTGCCGACCGGCTGAAAGATATTCTAATTTCGTTTCTAATTATAATAAGCACCGCCAGATCTTATCGGAGATGAGCTCGACGAAATTGATTTAGAACTCCATGGTTGGGCTGCCTGCTTGATGGGCGTCTGCACCTTGGTAAATATGATCGCTAGACGCGACTGGATGAAGAAGTCAATGCTGGGCACAGGTAGTTGCCCGCGGGGCACATTGCAAAGATCTTTGACTGCGACGAGCTGGTGTGAAGTTACCTCTGTATATGGTGTATTTCTGGTGCGTCTGCTCGTCATTTTCATCTCGACCGCTTCGGTCTGTTTGCGTAACGTTTTAGCACAGTCGCTCCGAACTGTCCGACGATGCACATAACAAGTATCTTCAAAGGTTGCATGTGGCACATGGCGGCGGGCCGTAATTAAAAACCGATAGGTTTCACCGTAGTCTCTTCTAGGATCGATGACTTACCATGAATTTTTCATGGTACTCCTCACATATTTCTATGACATTCCACTCCGAATGACATCACCTGCAAGTTTGCAGTGTACCTAGATCTAGAACATGGCAAAATTCAACTACCAATGAGCTGGTACCTCAGCAACCTCATGATGGGATTGTAGTCTGCAAATTGCCTGTAGAAGTGATGTTTTTTTTCGGCGTGACACCCTCACGTCAACTCCGGTTACATGATATACATACACCTTGATGGGCCTACTCATAAGGCACCAAGGAATTCATGGGCTTCTCTTGTTGTCTTGGGTCTTGGCTTTCTGGGTGCGAAATGATGAAGACACAGCGCGCAAGTTCAGTGAAGCACAACAAGCAATATCCTCGACGGGCGCAATTAGCAACACCTATAGCTTGAGCCCGACAAATATGATCCGCAATGCTGGTCTTCTTGTAGGCAGATCATGCACGGGTATGGTACACATTTATGCAGACCACTTAGCGCGCTGGCAATCAAAGCCGAAACGCAAAATGTGTAATTAAATCTGCCACTCAGACGACCCGCAGATTGCAGAGTGGATAAGGACTTTTCGTTTTAATTCAATTCGTGACTGGACGCGCGAACAATACGAGGAAAATCGGTTTTCGTGGACAATTACACGTGTCAACCATCTGGACGAGGTCTCTTGAAGGTGTGGTGATTGCAAAGTGTTCACTTGTAATGTGAAATTTACATGCAGAAATCGGAATTGTTTGGTTCTAGAGGTTTATTTTCAAGAGTCAAAGGTGTTAATTGAATTCAGAGTTAATAAGGTTATCACTGATCTTATAGGTGATTACAGAAATTTTGTAAAGTTTATTGCAGATTATCATGGACATATTACGAATAAAATCTTCCATTAATTTATGGCTAGGAAAATTCATTTGTACAATATTTCTGAGTGGAATAACCCTTTGGGAAAAAATTAAAAACGTCTCTGTCTCTTGTACCTATTGATTGAGTGTGCCTTTGAGGGCCGATGCTAACAGAAATATAAACCGCTCGCTGCCTTCATGTGTGCCTCCCGTCCATCTATTATTTATTTTGTAATTATAATCGTTTTCCAAGAAAAATGCCGCACATGATGTCGACAAACACTATTAAAGTTCTATTCCCCAGGTAAGCAAGTTCAAACAACTCCTACGACCTGTTTCGAGCCAAAACCATTCCTGGACCTATAGCAAACTTCAATTTTATAGGAAACCTATCCAAAATTCTACGTAAGCTAGATATACATTCAAGGTAAAGATGCAAGATGTAAAATTGGTTTGCTGGAATGAAATATCGATGGATGTTGAAATTGCTGACGTGGCGTCGCAAAAACACATGGTATGTGAGCTAATGAGCATTTGAAACCTATTAATTGTTGTTGCCCCGTTTAAAATATGCTCGGTTTCATTCGGTTTCCAACGCGGCGAGTGCACTTTCCGCCACTTGTTGTTGACACAACGCATTCCACGCATTCGTATCCTCGCACATCAGCATCATTGTCATCATCATTATCGGTTGACTCTTGTACTCTGCCCTCATGCACTACAATGTTACATTTCCCACTCAGAGGTCTGTAGAGCTTAAGGAACCAGTTTGCAAATCTAGAACTTTTTTCAGGGCGATCAGACAGGTTCATTGGGTCTTGGAACCCATAGGACCCTTATGAATTTAGTAGGACTACAGTAGCAAAGGTACCAGTATAATGATGATAGAAGTCCCCAGACCTAAAGGGTGGATCTTAAGGTTCGCTAGGTTTAGGCTCTGAACACAAGAATCTTAGCTCTAGACGAAGTAAAACCCAACATATGTCTAGATGGTACCCATATGATAACAAAACCTTTTTTCAGAGAAGTTGTGAAAAGTTAGTACTTGAACCCCTAAGAGCCTTACAACTTACCAAGTTGATATTTGGACTATCTTCTCACTAGAAAGTTTTCTAGGGCCTACCTGAAGCATAATATCATTGTCTTTGGAGTAAAAATATGCTATTTGATAAAAATGAGAAGTAATCGAGAAATTCTACCCTGACCTCTGGAACCAGCCTTCAAGCTAGTTCCAAACTCCACCTTCTAATTCCTGGTACCACCAACATTCCATAGATAATTAAGCCTTCATAAACTCCTCAATAGTTCCTCGCGACTGTCAATTGTGATATTACGGGCGCCAGCAATCTCTCACGTCACAAATAGGTGACAATAAATTCATGGCGCCGAAAAGCCGAAAAACAACAAGCGACTCATCCTCGCAAGTTCCTCCGTTTGTACTCTCAATGCGAGCCTTTGTAAACCGGCATCCACTTGGAATTTTTTTTGTAATCTCCGCAGCCTCTCGGCTTAGCAGGTAGATACACTTGAAACTCTATAAACTATAAATAAACGACCAACTACAATGCGATATTGTAGTATCAACAAGTTCGTAATGCGTTTCTGTGTGCGTGCGCGCCTTTACTACGAGATTAAGGTGTAGGTGAGAGTGAGCAATGAGACTGGGAGCGAAATTGAAAGCGTCAGAAGAGCGGTGAGGCAAAAAAGGGCACTGAGTGATTGCAGCATGCTTATTTATGATGTTTATTGTGTTTGACAATATGTGCCGGCACATTAAGGTGTGCACATGTGAGTGTTTGTGAGTGTGTGAACGATGGCATGTTATCTAATCAGTAATCTCCCACACTATAGAGAATAGTTTTCTTTTGACAGTCTCGTCGCGAGCGCCGTATTATTTTCCTGATAAAAATAGACAACGACAGCGACGTCTGTCGAGTGGCACACTTGTTGATAGGCGCAATAAGCGCCATTGTAATATCTGCTGGTGTGGATGGTAATTAATACTGATAAAAATATACGCTTTACTTGTTACATGATGCCCCACAGCATCGTCTTGGAAAAGTTGTGAGATTTATCTCTTGTTCATTGATAACAAAGAATCGTCAAAATTGAATCAACAGGTTTCTCTGAAGTTTTTTTGAAGGTATGCCACACTTGAAAGATCTTATAGTGAGCTTGTAGCTATACCTTTCTGTACTCTTCCTGAACACTTTTTGTACTTACTGTACTCGCTGTTTTCATAGAAACACAGAACACCAGAAGGATATCAACAGGTACCAGAAATGGTAGAAGCATACCAAGAAGGTGAATCGGACTCCTCATCAAAACCCGGTTTGTGTAATTTGTACAAACGTAATTAGCACGTTGTCGCGCGTTTCGTAACGTTAATTGACACCATACCTGATCGCAGGGTATTTACCTACCTGCTAAAAATAACCAGGCGCTAGGATTTTAATTAGGAGAGCCTGGAACTTCCCACTCGTATGATATCTTAATCAAACTTCTCGCCAATATTTTTAGCAGCGGAATCGTGAATGAACTATTTCTTGATTACCGAATTATTTTTGGAAGCGAGCCTACGCACGTAAATACGGAAAGTTTACGGAGGCAACGAAATCAAAATGCAAACATTTATTGTGGCTTTAAAGTTCACACCTCGTAAACGCCGCTGTTGAGGGTATTGCAACAATTCGTTTATTGAATGCACCAAGAACTTACGCCGAAAGAGGTTTCTTCCTTGGGTGGTGTACTTTATTAAACCGATTACTGCAGGTGTTAAAGCTGTTTTATTGCTGGTAGGGCGTTTGAGAAGCATAGGGTATGGTCGTATTCATAGACTTTCTTCCGGTCTTTCTACGCTGAACAAATGGATTTTACAACCCAGTCGTTTCAGGTGCAAGTTACTGGAAAGATCATGTTCTTGTACCTGTGTGTTTGTCCGAGAAATCATCTTTTCAATGTGTTCTATGATATTTTCAAAATCGGTTGACTCACTCATTGTATTGTGCAAACGTTGCAAATATTTCTAACAAAGCTGTGAAAAAGGGACATCTCGCATGGTTTCAATTTTTTTCGGTAAAGCCAGTAATTTCAGAATGTCTTCATAACACTTTTGTTTCAAAAGTTATCGAATATCTTCCAGTCTTTAAGACAAAATCCTATAAGGATTGCTTGGTAAATTGAATTCGCAAAAAATGTTTTGTTGAAATACATTAATTTTTTAATTTATTAAAAACGGGCTAAATTTTAAATATGGTGGATAAACTTGAACAATGAAGCTGAACCAGCTCTTATAATAAATTTCTGCTAAATTATTAGTTCCTGTGTTGTGTGAAACAATTTTCATGTATTTGACGTTAAAAATCCCTTTTTTCTCTAACAAAAAAGCGTGAAATATGCGAAAAAATGAATGTGCGAAACGTCCTAATAACTTACAAGAATTTGCTAATGGCATTCATAAATAATTTAAACTGTTGCTAAATGAATTAACAAACAATTAAAAATGATCGATATTTCGCTAGGAAAACCGCAAATAGTGATATTACAGAATGTTTGAATATTGGCCAGTTGAAATGGATCAAAAATTATGTCCAAGTTTTAGGCCTATTTAGACGACTGTACCATGGCCGACAAAAACCAAATTCCAACAAGTTGTAGACAATTTAAAGATCTGATCACCCGTGTATAACACCATACAGTTTTCTATTGGGATGCCCGAAGTGTAAGGGAATGAACCTGAGTAGGAAAACAGCGGTGTCATATATCCGGAAACAAAGGTCCGATTTTGATTATGAAAAGAGCATTTTATAGGTCTTGTCAATTGTTAACAATTGCCATAAAGATATTACTGAAAATTTCATTTTTGACTAAAAAAATCGGTCGAAATAGGTCAAAAATTATGTCCAATTTTGAGGCTCCTTTATAGGAGTATCCTTCGGCCGATTTGCACCAAATTATAGCATGTTGTAGAGAATTTAAAGACCTTTTCAACAATCTATAATACCATATACTTTTCTGTTGGGATGCCAGAGTTATATAGTGATGAAGTTGAACAAAAAACAGGGGTGCGATGAGACCCGGGCGGCTAATTTCTTACGAAAACCTACTATGTCATATCTCCGGAACTACTGGTCCGATTTGGATGATCAAATGTGCATTTTATAGGTCTTGTCAATTGTTAACAATTGCCATAGAGTTATTACTGAAAATTTTATTT
>JARJDZ010005541.1:0-24218 GCA_030264555.1 Aleochara sp. GC000083 | reverse complement strand
ATGAGGTGTAATAATTATTAATTTTTGCACTGTACTATTCTATTTAATCTTATTTTATTAATATTCTGGGTCCTGGGCCCATAACCTGTTAGAGGAAACCGAGGAACACCGCAAGATCCCACGCACGAATGTTCGCATCCTGCCAGATCCTTGCATGTTGATCCATATACATGGATCATGGGATGGGATGATCGATGACCCCAAATTGCGAAAGTTTACACGCAGGAAACGGAAACTCCCTCGAGGAGTTACCTATTCACGTTTAATTTTCTCCATGTATAAATATAAATATGTAATTGTATTGCATGATATGTTATTGAAAGGATAACACATACAAGAATTTCTCTTCGTTTCTTCGGCTTCGATTTAATTGATGAAAAATAAAAGTGTACTGAGTGTAATTGCATTTCTTTCAAATCGATGCTCTTGAACTCCAACTCCTTCTGAATGCTTGCAATATAAGTTGCTGAAGAGGATAACATCGAATGTTTGGGATGTTATGAGTGATAGAAAAACTCGAACAGGATCAATATCGAAGAATATGACTGATACGTCAATCCAATTTACTTTTCTTTTCCAGTAAATTATCATCTGGTAAAAGTAATTAATTGATATATTAATTGATGTGTGAAGATTATTTTTTCTTTTTCAGAATTAATATTTGTTAACGATCATTTGAAAAGCTATCATTGTTCCTCTGTTAATGAGTAGGAATATACCGGTTCTAGACAGTAGTCGAGCACCTTGATCTAGAACCGGCTTATTCCTACTAAATCAGTTGCAAATATATTGCAATATATTGCAAATAATAATTCCGTTTTTCTAACTATTTCTGATTACATGTCATGATTTGGCATTACATTTATGCATTTTGAATTAAAAGTGATATTTTGACGATTAGAATTATAATAAATTTGAAATTCATTTGATACTTTTTAAATTAATTGACAATTACCTGAAAATATTACATGGTGTAAAATCACCTGTTTGCGCAAATAACACCACTTCAGAATTGAATGTAAACGATCAAATCATGTAATACATCATAAAATCCTCGTGCAAAACAAAAACATATACCAAAAGGCAATTAAAACGCGAAATTGAACCACAAACAGATAATTCAATTGTTCGTTATGTTTGAGTTGGGTGCAACCTGATCGCAATTGCTTTGTTTGTTGACTTCCGGTTTTATTTGCAGATTAAATAATTCAGTAATTTCGCATACGCATGCGGCACTCCAAAAATCATGGAGCCCTTTTTGCACATCTCCCGCCGCCGAAAAACGTAATCTGCCCGTAACAGTAAACGGGTGCAATCAAAAAACGCCCCGGATAAAATATTCATAATATTCGCGCAATTCATAAATAACGCACGTGCAAAATTAGCAATCATACGCACGGTTGCACATGCATCGGCAGACGTGGAGGCGGCGGCGGCGATGATGGAAAAATTAGCCGGCAGTGAGACGTCGCTTCCGGTTGTAAGCTAAACGAATAAACCGCCCTTCGAGGGTGCACGCGAATATTGCCGCCCCCGCTCGTTTTATTTGCGCAGCACGACGCACAGTTTATTCGCACGGCTCGAGGGCAAATTAGCCGAATGTAATCAGCGTAATCATAATACGCAGTTGAAGAAGGGGGCGGCGGATGAATGATGCACGTGCAATCGGCTCGGGGGCAGTTTTTCCAAGGACATCTATATGCACGTGCACCAGCGTTGGAGGCGGTGAAACGTCAGTTTATTGCGAGGGAAAGCGAAGCGAAAAAATAATCGTGGGGGCGGCAAGTCTGCTATCTGTGTATGCACAGCGCATGGAGCGGAAGGCAGCGAGCAGACGAAAATATATTTCGAGCAATTGATTTCCCAATGAGGAGAAAAGAAGGATGAAATGCACGGTTGTAGTTTATGAGGTTGTGTTCGATGTTGGATGTCTGGGGGCGGTTTTCGTGGTGGCGATGACAGGGAAGGAAATGATTGTGTTTGAAAAGTGCATCGTGTTGGATTGAATAATATTTTGTCGTTGAAAATGTTTATTTTTGCAGAATAAATAAGTGAAATCATCATTTCAGAAAAAAATTTTCATAACAGTTGAAAATTTCTTTCAGCCCTAACCAAACCCATTATATAGTAAAATAACTGTTGAACTCTTAAGAATATGGGTTATAATTAATTATTATCGATTGATAAAAATAAATTTATAAAAAAAATGATAGAAAAATGGCAATTTCTCGAAAATAATCGTAAAAATTCAATGCCCGAATAAGCGAGTAACCCGGTGATTTCAACTAATTTTTTGATTTGTCGAATTTTTTTTTGAAAATTGTTACTTTTAAAATGTTATCCTGATAGAGTACTTCAAGATGTTTTTAATTTTTCGTGGAAAATTGAATAATCAATATGAATTTCTTCTGGATCTATAGTTTGATAAAATTTATATAAATTTGAATAGAAAATTAAACTGTTAATTTAGAAAGTATAAAAATTAAAGCAACTAATTGAATTTTTTGAAATTTTAGTGAAATTTGAAAGATAAAATGAATTGCAGTTAAATTTAATTCCAGAAAACAGATCATTTCAGTAATGGGATTTACAAATACAGCAAAAACTATACTAAAGTGTTTGAAAATCATCCTAAAATGAATTTTCCATAACAACCACCCTCGTATCATGCGGTTAGGATACACTTATTACAAAAAATAAAAGATATCCCGGTTATAACCGGATGCTTGGAGCAGAACGGAAGAAAGATCTCGAGGAAAGATACGCAAGTCTACGAAGACGAGGATTACAGTTTACGAGGCCGACAGTGCTGAAAAAGGAATGCGCGAAAATGTGATGGGCAAAAAGTGGAATAAAATGGCATAAAAGGCATGAAATGGCGGGCGGGAAGACGACGCAAGTTATGCATATTCACGCTAGTTACACGAATCCTTCTCGTGCATCCCGGCTTCCAGCATGTAAATTTCGCACGGCTTGCTTTTAGTGCACGGCCCAAAACGCGAACCGAGCCATATATAAAATACACATATAAAAACGAATATATTTCTGTTGGATTCTTCTTGCGTTTTTATTAAACTATGCATAATCATTCGCGTTCTGTGTGCAGGTTTCAATTTATTCCGCAGGATGCAAACGAGCTGTCTATGAGTGTATTGGAAAATGGTAGCACGTGCACAGCATTTCCGGTTGCAAAACAAATTGAAATATCCGTCAAGGCGTTGCAAATCAACAACAACTTGCAGAAAGTCGATGGCGTGATGTAGAATGTTGTCAGTGGCTGGTTCAAGAATATCCTGTAGGATGACTTATGGCAGTTTTGCTATTTTCAAATTGCGTTTTATTCCTGCAGAAAATCGAAAACGTCACTCACTTCTTCATTCACTTCCATCAAATGATTCATTTTCATTTCATTATTTAATCTGTCATTTCATTATGATTTTGATACTACTTTGTTATTTCATAATGAATATCTAAATTTTAATTGTCTTAAGAAATCATTTTCTGATGTAGAAATTATTTACAAAAAAAAACATCCTTAAAAAATGTTAAATTAACTTTCAATTTACCAGATATTTTTCAAGACAAGAACCTATTAAATTTCTTGGAGGGGTGCTAAAACTTTCTAGCTATAAATATCTCAACTTATCAAGGTTCTATTTTTTTCTAATCTTAGAATTGTACTCAAATCTGAAAATCATATTGTTTCTATATGGAAAAACTTTGACTTCTATATGATTTCTGAATAGGAATTCAGGAAACTAAGTTAGATAATTCTTCTTCTACTTCTATTTCTGAAGGTCTGAGTATCCAAAATTCTGATAACAGGATCTTGACCTTTTTGACCTAACATTCTTCTATAAAGTGACCTGATTCTTGACCATTTTCTTCCGATGATTTTTGACCTAGCTAATATTAGTACAGCAAATTTTTTTGATTGTTAAATTATGATGATCATGAAAAGTTCAAGAAAATCTGATTATCCTTTTCGGACTTATTTCTGAGACGGCTATTTCTGAGTTACTAAATGAGGTATCTCCTTGAGAGAGAGATGCACTAAATGTTATCAGAAGAATATTTCCCAGAGAAAGTTTGAAATCCTTTTGAACTATCTTTAGATGGAAATTTCCAAGAATCCTTGCAGAATTTTTTTTGTAATTCTGGACCATCTTTCATAACTGCTATCAAATGGAACCTTGGCATTTTCTGATTCCAATTTTAAGAGCCATTTTCAAGATGTCATTTTCCAAGTCATCAATATTAAAGATGGTCAATGAAATGTCCTATCATAAGGAAGAACTTCACAAAAACTCTTCTGTTCCTCTACCAATTTTGATGAACATTACAAATAACCATCACAATCCTTAAAATTTCAACAGGAGAAACCTCCAAAGTGCCGATACATTAATAACATAAACAAACCGAGTAAATTTCCGTCCATTGCCCCATTCTGCAATATTTCGTACATTGCGTACACTTCTTGATGAAGCACCCACCGCATCAGCACTACAAGAAGAGTAATTGCAGCAAGTACGCGCCAACTCTGCACGGCTCGCGATGTTGCTCTTGATTTGTGAGCCTTACGCTATGACTGAATAATAAGACGGCGGCGAATAAATCATGCGAGATGCTCTTCCTCGGAGTTTTCCGGCAAGATGGCCGCCGCTCGTCCATGTTATTCGAAACCATTCCTCCCATCGAATCACTAGTTTCCAACAAGAACAAACCTACCTCAATGAATTCACAAAGAAAGATCTATTTTATGAGTCTTCTCTAAGTTGTAAACAATGAGGAGCAATGAACGAAAAATTATCACTGTTCGAATTTGAAGTAGACAGGATATTTAAAAAACTCTGTTTGCAGGAAGGATTCAGAGTGAAAGAGGCTTCAGCAGGAAGAAGAAAAAATAAGTAGAAAAGGGTATAGTTGGTAGGTTAGTGATGGCATCACGATAGGAATGCGAAGAGAAAAGCGGTTAATGGATGTTTCTCATAGGATTTTCAATAAAACTTTATACCGGAAGCGGCGTATTTGGATTGTAATCGGACGATGCGACGCGCAGGAGAGAACCGAACGAACGCTTTGAGGCACAGACTCACGATGAACGTGTAACTTACAGAAGGAATCCCATTTTTTTTTCAACCTCCTTTGCGCCTTTCATTTTCCGAACAGGATGTTCATCCTGAAGATCTTGAGCGCGGATCCCAGTTGAATAGGGCAACTAACTCGATTCGATTCACTTGATGATGACGAGCGTGACAAGTTTCGAATGTAAATTCGCAATTTCTACTTGAAACCTTTAAACTTTATGCAATTTTCGGATGAAATGAGGCAACTCGAGTGTAATTGTTACATAAATTTCAGTTTTTATTTGTTCCCGAAGATAAAGTTCTGGTATTCTTAGAAAACTATTGAAAACTGCATTTTACAAAATTACACTTTTTCCAAAAGTAATGAAAAGTAAATTAGGAAATTGTCAAATGTCAATTTCGGATTACATTTATTCATTTTAATTAAAAATGACCTTCTCAAGATTATAATTTGATACTTTCTCAATTTCCTTGAAAATTTTAAGTTACATATATAAATTTTCAATTGTACAATAATTGTAATAATAATTTTATGTGTTTTTGACACAACGAACAAGCAAAAACAGCAACTTTTTATTTACGATTTTAACTTTATGAAATCCTACCGCGCTGCTGGTGAAGAAATTGTATAAATAATGCGATACATATTTCTCAAACAGAAAAATGTGAGCAAACAGATAAAAACGGACAAATACGCGCGTTCGAAGCGCGGCGCAAGAACGCAAATCTAATAGAAAAAAGCGAATAAAAATCATACAGACGCTTAGAGCTGGCCGCAAACAGCAGCAACCACCCGGAAGTGCGCGGTTGGAACGGGTGGCTGGTGGAAACGGGAACGCGTCGACACTCCAACTGCCCGCCCGGAATATAATACATCTCGTTTCTTGTGTGGCGCGGGGCATTCGTTTCGAGCGCGGAAAGGAAGGAAGGAAATCCCGGATATCTATTTTACGGCACGTACACCGAATGCCGGATTGTTGTGCACCCCCTCCGCTTTCGAACGGGAACGCTGGAGGCGGCTGTCTGTGCAACGGGAACGGTTCCAATGTTGGGGGGCGAATCTATAATAGTTATAGTTATGGGATATATGAGGATGCGAGTAAGAGTGTTTCGCGCTGATATTTTTATATCTTGCGACTGCTTCCAGAGACCGCCATTTTGCACTGGTGCATACGGATGTACAAAACGGGGGTTTCCGTATTTATTAAGAGGGTTGCTATGTAAAACAACCCTTAAGAGAAATAAATTTACATACGCTAATAGCAAGCTATGCAATTCTGAATGCAATCATATTTTTAATTTGTTGGATTTCTTTTTGTTGCATGTAATCGATTTTTAGATCTGGGATCCATGAAATTTTTTTCAGAGAAGGGTTTTAATTTGTATTTGTATTTGTGATAACATCCTTACATAAAATTGTACTTTTTAAACTAAAAGAAAATTTCGTCTTCATCAGATGGTTATAAACTTTCATTTTTTGGTCTCTGAAACTTATCATTTTTTTCCTTGTAAAATGGTATTGGTTTGTACTGAAAGAAGTTCTCTATAGAAGCTGACTGATAGCTCTTCAGAATTGAAAGTTCTTCCATTGAAAATCTTTGAAAAAAACAAGTAAACTAAAAAACTGGTAATCTGTAAGAACAAGACTCCTGAATAGAAGAAATAGGCCGGTTCTAGATCATGATGCGCGTCTACTGCACGCTGTACATTGAGTGATGACTGTTCACGTTGATCTAGAAACGGTCTATTTCATTTACTTCCCAGCTTATAAGCTTTATTCTATATTCACTCTTGTTTAAACAATCCTAAAATTTTTTGTAAAAGAATGAATTGAAAAATGGAAGAAGGAAGTTGCTTAAGACATTAAAGATCTTTTATATTCATTTATAAGGTCGTTGTTATAATTATTTATAACTTTCTAATCTTTGTGGGCAAAATCCAGGGATTAAGTCACAAACAAATCTCAAGTTTAAGACTGAATGTCTTCTAAATTTGAAATCTTCTAAAAGATGTTTTTCATGAATTTGAAGAAATGGAAGAATGTAGGAGTAGACCTTCAAGATAAAGATGATATCATATCAAATGAAGAAGTCTCCTCTGGGATTTCACTCTTCAGCAAAAAGTTAACAACAATGAATACAAACACTTCAAAAAAATAACTTCCTAGCAATGGATTTGAAACTGGTTAGATATTAAACAAACATATCCTTTAACAAAGAATGGGAATGTCATCAGGAAAAGATCCCTCAAAGATCTCTTACATCTGTCTAGCCGGATGTGCGGGCGCGTCAACTCACGTAATTCAATTGACTTAATTTCCCTTTCAGCATAGACGATTGCACGTCGCTGTAGTGCACGAGCGAAAGCAATTAGAATTTCCAATTGCAATTGGAATTGGATATCCCTCCTATACAATATGGCGGCCCAGCCCCGCCAATTCACCGGTTGAATTGCCATTCTTATTCGGAAGTAAACGCTACTAGTGCTCCAAACGCAATTATAAGCTTACCCATACCACACCAACGGTTGTCGTATTTAATTATATATTCTCATTTTCTGAACGCGTACGAACACAAACGTCAGACATCCATGGGGGCAATTACACGTGCTACTAATGAGCAATTTGCAGCCGTACGCGCGCTCCCCCTTATCACTTTATTGCACTTTTTAGTGCAGTGTGGGGAATTAGTTTCAACTACTTGCTTCGTGCCTATCATGCAGAACCGGCTCGCATTCTGGAACGGATGCAATTCTACCTCTCCGCACCTAGTTGGGACCAGAGGGCTGCTCGAACTACTTCAATAATGTTTATGGAATTAGTTTGGCAAGATGTTGAGTGAGATATAATCTACGGAGGGAAATTTGCAAAAGGGGAGGTTGTAATGAGTTCTATTTTGTGTTGAAGGAAGGAAGGTTAACATTTTGTTACACCTGTTTCTGCAATTTACAGAGGTGCAGGTTTGAAATGAAGGCAGTGGTTCTGCTTTTGGTCTGTTCTTCTACGAGCTCTGTAGCAGATGAATATTCATTGGTTGTGGTAAAATGCTGATGACTGAGTGCTGACAGTTTGCTTGTAATTGGAGTGCATCTGAAGAGCTACATTTTCAGAGGGTGAGACATGATTGGTAAAATTGGAAGGAAACACCTGAGGATAACAAGACCATGAAAGTGATATAATTTTAAAACTTGATGTATAAGAGGGAGGTTTAAGATTGACTTGAGAAAGATGGTTGATGTCTGCAGAAGCCTTTGTGGAGTTTATGACCAAAACTTGGAGTGAAGTTTTAGAAAATTTTATGACAAGTAAGATATCACCGAGAAGTATGAAGAATAATTTTGATAGTCAGCTTAAGAACCTCCCAAATGACATTATAGCTTTCACTCTTTCCAAATCCTCCTGATATATTTCTTCTGTAGTACCTTCAGAAACCTAAAGACCGAGACCTTTCAAGATCTCTTGATGCTACTTCCACAAATCCATCAGATCTTATGGTCTGAGATACTGAGATGCCAAACTTCCAGAATTCTAGATCAATCATCTCCAGCAATTAATGTTTTAACCATAGTTTAGTAGACCAGGGATCATCTGAAGAACCTTTCTCAAAATATGGACTTAAGCAAAGGCTGTAAGTATCCTTTGAAAGACAAGGATACAAAACTATAACTGAGATTATAAAGACCTAGTTTCATTCTATAGAGAAGTATCTGGGCTTATAACTATGGCAAGACATTCAGATCTTTCAAGATCACCTACTTCATTGTACTTCACCAAAACCATCAGATCTTATAGTCTGAAGTAAGGTTACATATTTAGTGATTATGAAATGAGAAATTTCTAGAACTCTTGATAAATTATCTTCAGCAATTATCAATGTTGTTGCTACTAGTCCAGAAATCTTCAGCTGAAGAACCTTTCTGAAATTTTGGCCTTGAGAAAAATGCTGATTTTTTACAAATACACTATGTTTTGATGAAAATTCTTAAATGATACTCCAACATTTACAACTGCAAGAACCAATAACTCGCCCTCGCAAATAAAAGTCGAAACCGGGAACAAAAATAAAAGTGACCTTTACCCTAATACCCTTTGGAAATATATGAATTACAAATAAACGCATAAAAACATGGGCATTCCAATAAATAAAAGATTTTATTCCTGCCATCAATTCCAACGGCATTATTGTAATAAAACAACCGAACATAAATACGCATTGGATTTATTTGCAATTTCGAGGGCACACAACGAAAAGCCGCTTGGTCCTATTTTCAGTTTTGAGCCTTATTCACTTTGCCGCAACCAATGCACCCACCCACACCCACACACATTCACAAACCCATATGAGTATTGTTTACACATATGTACACACATTTGTAATTAAAGCAATGATATTTATTGGGGTCCGCTCTTAATTTAATACGGACCTCTCCTTGAGCACACTGCACACACTCGTCGAGAGTATTTTACGCCAACGCCAAAACTTATCCCTCCCGAAGTAACATGAAACCAACGGTGACATGGCACTCGAGCCTCGAAGCTCCCGTTGGTCTGGGCCAGTGCGGACAATAGTTGTTGGACCATTGTGCCTTGGTCTGGACGCAGGACGAAGAACGACTTTCGTTTCGTTTCCAGTCGTCGTCGTTGGCAGCCGAGAGGTTTCGAATGTAACTGAAGTAGTCGCTGGCGCTCGTTTATCTCGACCGCATTCTGTTGTTTTACTTCGCGCCCGGCATAGTGGAAATCCTTGGAGTTCCTCGGGCATGTACGAGGCGTCAGGCCGACCATATGTGATGTATGTGGATGTGGGTTTGGAAGGGGTGTTGGCACAGACCTCAGACCTCAGAATTCTGGAAACACTAAGGAGTCGGTCGTAAATCATTTCCGTGGTGTTATGCTATTGTTATTCAAATTCCTTCTTAAGCTGTTCCATGGGAGGACTCGAGGGTGAAGAGGACAAAAGGGTGGTTTAATCTTAAGAGGTCATGGTATCTGTATCTTCTGTTTGTCTTCAGTTTTTGAGCCGTTGCCAAGTGGAGGAAGCTAAGGTACGGGTTTTTCTTCTTCATTCTTCTTCAGATGGAGTAATCAAGGTGTGGTACTTCAAAGTTTTGAGGTCATCCTCCAAATGTGGGATCTATATAATAATAAGGTCTGGAAAGGTCCACAGAGTAGAAAGCTGAACGTTCGGGTTCGAGTTTCTTTGAAGATGGTTTTCCTCATAGTATCTTCATATTTCACCTTCAAGTTGATGATATCCTTTTTGGTTACCTTCTTTGATGGTCTCTGTAATATTTGGTATATGACGATGAAGCAGAAAATGGCAAAACTGTTACTTTAGTCTGAAACCTGTATTTTGAACTTTTTTGGAACTTGAACTTAACCACTCTTGTACCTCTCAAACAAGATACATCTTCCAAAATGATCCATGGTTGTTACATCTTAAGCTGTGATCTCTACCACTTTAGAAACCTGCATTAAAACACCAGACACATCCAGACACATCCAGAAAGCTTTCCAGAAGCTTTCCTCACAATTGTCCACCCCCGGATGCGAGTAGTTGACTCGTTTTATTTACAATCCGTGGAAGAATAGCGGAGCATCTGTACAAAACCAGCAACCCTTTAACCAAGGCAGACATAAATTTAATCCTCATGAAGAGCAACGTGTAATCTCTGCGGTTGAATTTTACAGCTTTGAGAATGCTAAACCTTCTTTATATCCTCGAGTCCTTCCCCAGGAGCAACTATTCCATCCCTTCTTTCTACTGTCATTCGGATGGTTGGTAATGCCCCAGCTCAGATTTGCAATGAGATCCCTAAAAATTAACGCATTAAGGCTAATGATTCAGTGGAACGAGCCGAAGAGGAGGAAGGATACTTAGGAAAGCATCCAAATAACAATTATCGAAGTAATTAAAAAGTTTGATCAATTAATATTGCATAATTTAGCAGCAAGTTGTAACAAGTTTACGCCGCCTTATTTTTCAGTTGCGATTAAGTGAAATCGAAATTTCAACGCGACAAATTGCATGTAACATTAATAAAGTATTGGGATTGGTTGTGAGTGGCAATCTCCGAAGTTAATGCACGCTGCGCTGCGCGTCGCCTGATAAATTAAATTTAAATTCGCAAAGTTTCGGATGCCTTGCAACGCTTCACGGACAAGTCATGGCGGTCCCGGTTGAAGAGGAGGAGGAAGAGGTGGTTGAGGGAGGCTAATAAAGTAAGAGCGCACTCTAAGCACGCAGCATGGATCGACGTTTCTTCTTCCGTCCCACATGGTACATGGTACATGGTACAAGAACCCACCAGGCACACATCCAACCCTCAGCCACCATCCGCCCCCACGCCAACCGAAGAGATGTAGTGCAACTAGTTACAGCGCCACTTTTGGCGTATATCGAGGGGGCGCACTCGAGCGCACCATTCTGAAAAGTAAGTACAACTATGCAGAATTGCGGCGAAGCAATCGCCAAACTATACTTCCGAGCCACTTCATTTCCGCTGCGTTTCGGCCAAACTGCATGCCGGATAACGCTCCACCCACGCTTGTAATGCCGCATGTATGCAAGTGATACGTGGTTGTAGACAGTTAGCAAGTGAATTAGTGTTACCTTAGTCGCCGATGTGCGAGACGTAATCCCGACCACGAGTCCAATTAGTTTCCACCCAGAGTTTTCACGCTGGCGGAGATTTTCTGAGATCCTACCATCTGCAGGTGGTATCTGGACATAATTCTCGGCTGAGTGAAGGTTTAGCGTGTTGGGGAGGTGAGTAGACGAAATCGACCGGTTCTGGCGCAAAGTGTACAGTCAGCACTCAACGCGCGCGGCGTACATTACGCTAGAATCGGTAGATTCTTTCTACTTTCATCTCCTTTGAGTTTTTCAAGGTTTTTAAGTGAATACTTCAAGGATTTCAGTTGGTATCATTACTTTTGGTATTGGATACGATTTGAAATGTAAACATTAAAGGTTTGGTTGAAACAGGAAGAAAGCAAAAAGTTTATGAGAATGGCTTTTGGAACATTAATCTCATGAATGCAGTAATGCACATGATTCCTTTTTACGTCAACAAATTTGAACTTCTTACGAGTGGAAGTCGAGAAGTGCATGCAGTAAATGGCGATGCGCGAATATGCAAATGAATATGCTTATGAGGACTAGAGATGTATTATAGTTTCGTCCTCGTGGAAACTAAAATTTATCTTCCGCGTTCGCATTCAAACTATCAAGTTGCACATATCCTTGACAAACTCAATTTCCATCTCGGGCGCATTAAAATGCAGCATCTTTTTGCCAACAACCTGGATCGATACTTCCCACGCAAATTGCATGAAGTGTGCGACCTAAATGAATATGATGTGAAATAGTTTCGGCAACCAAAACTACTAATTTATCCGACGCTCGCTCATTCGTAAAGGAGTTGTTGCCGAAAATCCTCGTCGAAATCCTGCAGTTATTTCTGATTCCCTTCATACACTCCGTCCAACAATGACTCCAGCTACAGAAAATGAAGCTGTTTTGCAGAAATTTTCATCGCGGGAGATTGCATGCGTGGGGTTCGTTCCGTTTGGAAGTGTAAATCTCGCGCGTGGGTTTTGAAAGTTGCGGCATAATATTTGCACGCGGGCAAATTTCCACATTGTATAAACATTACATGAGCAAACACCTCGCTCGGCGGGGAAGCTATCTGGGATTACAGGACGCCGGCTCCAGCGGCGAGAACAAGGCGGTTGTCGGGATGAGGTAACGAGAATCGCTTTATAATGCGAACGAGCGGACCAGCTCGAAGCTTCCGCTTTTCGTTCAGTCTAGTTTACGGCTAGTTTTAGATGCAGATATAGATATATTCGTGATTGCGGCCCAGCCTGGAACAACATTAATAAATGAATCCTAATAATACTCCCGCCCAATGCTTTCCACACTTTCATATCGCATGCTGACCGCTAGGAACTGAATCGAGCAAGTGAACCCAGAACCGGTAAATTTACGCCGGCGAGGAATTTAATGAATTCCTGTCGCATTCACGATCTTATTATTACAATAAAACCGTCTATTGCTTTTCAATTAGGAGCGGGCGATGAAATTTTAATTAATAGTTCATGGTCTTTCTGTTCATTCTGGAATTGTAACAATCTGTTTTACTCATTGTTTGTTCATAGGAAGTTTTCACATAGCTTAAGACATCGGGTTTTTTGGTAACCCATCCTGATCCACTTTAAAACCTCTAGAATATTGTTTTTTCAATATGGTTTCAAATAGTGATACTAGATTTTCTTTGATTTTCTCTCTTGTTGTTTCTGAAAAAAAAGATTGATCAGTAATCAATAAAACCCCAATAGAATTTATCAGATCCAGTAACTTCTAAAATCTTCTGCTATATTCCTAGCAACTTATCAATGTCTTCCTTGTAAAATATAGATACTTTAGAAGATATTTTCAACAATCTGACTGATTTGCTCTTCAAAATTAAAGATTTCTCAATTGAAAGTCTTATAAGGAATAGAAAATCTGGTAATTTCTTAATCCAGGATTCGGAGAGTAAAACAAAGCATTCAAACTCAAGATTGTTTCCTTGGGTCACCTTGAAATTCTTTGTATCCCTTAGAAGCTATGACAGAAAAGATATATCAATATATAGCAGATATGATATATCCAATTTTGAAAGGTTTGGAACAACCTCAAACAATATCAGAAGTTCCAAAAAAATCAGTGAACTTACTTGTTACTTTCTCAAAGTTTGCATTAATATTCTTTGACTATAACAGCCTCAAGACCATTCAAGCTGAAGATTTATTTCTTGAACTATCTTGAAACACCTTGAAACCCTTCGATGCTATTACAGGAAAAATATCATACAATCAGAAATATCTTCAATTTTAAGATGCTTGCAATAATTTTTCTTGAACCACCTTGAAACATCTTGGAGCCTTTAGATAGTACTATAGGAAAGATATCTAAGAATTACTGATATCTCCAATCTTAAGATGCTTGGAACAACTTTAAACACTATCAGAACTTCTAGAAAGGATAACTGGACTTGTTACCAAAAGGTCTACAAGATTTGGGATACTTTTTTTCTCTGTGACGGTTTCTAGACATGATGATAGTGGTCCTTCTGGTTGCACTTAGTATCTTGATTGATATCCTATTCAAGGAACATCAACTATCATATTCAAAGTGTTTTCAAGTAGATGTAGTAAAACAAACCAATCAAACTCAAGATTTTCTTCTTGTATCACCTTTGATCGCCTTTCTAAGGGTTCCATTAGATACTATTACACAAAGGATATCAAAAGATCACGGATATCTCCAATTCTTAGTTGCTTGGGACAACCCTAAACAGCACCAAATCTTCTAGAGGAACTTAAGATGTTCATCTTCTTTGTTTATAACAGTCTCAAGACATTTAGTGCTACTATTTCTAGATTCACTTGCATTCTCGACTGATATCCTATTCAAAGTACATCAACTACCAATCTTCTAAGAATATTCAAGCAGATATGGCAAAATAAACAATCTAAGACCAATATTTTTTTCTTGGGTCATCTTAAAATGCCTTGGAACCCAGATATCAAAGGATAATAGATATCTTCAATTTTAGGATGTTTGGAACAACCTTAAGCACTATAAGAACTTCTAGGAACCTCTTGGAACCCTAAGATACTATTGCAAAAAAAAATTCAGATATCTCAATTCTGAAAAGCTTAAAACAACTCTAAACAGTATCAGAACTTCTAGAAAGAATCTCTGTACTTACTTATTACTTGAAGTCCTCAGAGGGTTACTATTCTTTGTCTATAACATCCTCAAGCCATCTTTCTGCAACTTCTTCTTCTAGGTTACTATGATTTTTGACTGATATCCTATTCAAAGAACATCAACCATCAGTATTCAAAGTGTATTCAAGACCTTGTCATCAAAATCATTAATAACCCCACATCTTAACCACGTCCCTGATGCACGTAGACCACCCTCGTGGTGAAAGATGAAGAATTGCCTTCGCCCTACCGGATGTACCTTATGCGGTTATTCGATGAAGCATTCTCGAAATGTTATGTCACCAACCACCCCCACACACGCCTCCCTCTTCCACCGGAGTGCAAAATGCAAGAGCTGTCGACGATGGCAACTCCAACCCCAATACATCCACCATCCTCAGCATGCACGTACGTTATGGTTTGCACTCGGCAGTTATGCTCGAACCCGTGACGGAAACGTGTACCGCATGTGTATCAACTCGCGTTTCGTTTGCACTTGTAGATTTACACGTCGCACTCTCCAGAAAGTATCCCACACCTCGAAACCTCGAAGATGCTCACGTACCCCGACGCTCCTTACTGCGGGATGCAAGACAAAATGTCGGCGTAAAGGTAATGGACGAAATGCTCGAGTTGCAGGTGGCAATGATGTGCAGGCTGGGTCTTAAGATATTCGGCGACAAGTGAATAAATTGAATCGGCATACACGACTGGTAATGTCTTCGCTATGCGAGCACGTATCCTAACGAAGTGCTCAGGCTGTTGAGTGAGACAAATCAACAATGGGGATTGTTCCTCGAGGGAACATGATGAACCTGGTGAAGAAATGGCAGGTATCTTCAGGGTTGGGTTCAAGCCACTGTGGTGTCTTGTGATGTATCCGGTATCTTCGTGGAAGTACAGAGAGGATGTGTTGTGATAATTCATGTTAAAAATGTGCATTGAAGTTGTGTTGGTTTTACAGCCTTCAGAGTGTCACCAACGATGATGCAGGTATTATTTTACACTTTTTCCCGTAGCATGGAAAATGGAAAAATAAAATGCATAATTTATGATATCCCAGACATATTCCTAGTATTATCCTTGTAAATTACTAATGTAAGTTAATGGTGAGTGTACTTTTACAAGCAATATCAAAATAGTTCTTTGTTCTTGTGGTCAATAATTTTCCTTCGGGAAAATCTAGGAAAATTGTATTGAAGTAGGATATCAGTGAAGCATCCCCAATGGGATATCTTGGTGTTGTTGGAGCGCACGGGGGAAAAGTGGGTGTTAGTGAAACTAAAAGCCAAAGATTGATCTTCTGACGAAGGGTTAATTATTCTAGAACCTTGCCAACACGCCTGCTATCAGATCCCAGCGCGAAGAGGGCATCTATCTATCCCGTTGGCATAGAAGCCTTTTTCGACGTGATATAAGTTCCAGACATTCAAACAACGGAAGCAGCTCCAGGAAACGGAGCGCAAAAAGGTTGGACAAGAACAGACAACATCCACGAAGGGTCTCACGTTAACTCCAACTCCACGAATCCAGCTTCCCCAGGCGTAATTTATTAATAATTGCTTTGTCCGCCTTTCCCGCATCCAACGGGATCAATGATCCAGCATTGCAAACAAATGAAGTTTTTATCGAGTGGTTGCAAAAAAAACCGTCGCTGAAAGTCATCAATAATATTTTGCTATTGTCTCCAGGATAATTCCCCTTTTTGCACCTCTCGGCGTCAATTAATGGAAGGTGATGGTCGGGATATGAGTGCTGAGATAGTGAGAGCAAACAAGCGAAGAGTGGGAAGGTTTCAGCAACGGTTTGCGAATGTCAGGAGGAGATGACAAAACGACAAATTGTGTGAACGAGGCTTTTGTCCAACCGAGCGGAAAGATGTGTTTTTAGTGAATTCCGAGGAGAATGGCCAGACATTCGAGATTCTGCAGCGACAACGATGGCTTCTATTTTCGGGATCTTCAGAGTGTATGTTCCTCGAGTCTTATAAGGTATGCATGCAAGAAAAGCAAGAATCCTCTTTCATTTTCATGATGGTTTGATGTTTATTTATCACCATGGGAAGGTGCTACGGGTTTTTCTTCGTTGGAAAAACCCTCAACTGCAACATCGATGAATCCTAGATCATCTCCAATTGCGGCCATCTTAGCATTACATAACCTAATTCTTCATATCCCATTTTGCATCAAACGAAATGTTGACCTCTTTTTGGGACATCATTTTGGTTGTCTGCTTTCTGAGAACAAAGTGCAACAAGAGAAATATTACAAAAAGATGCTTTGATTGTAAATCACCCAATGGAAGGGCAAATAATGTAATGGAAGATGGCGCAGAGAGAAAGAGCAAAAAACATGTGCAAGTCGAATACGAAATCGAGACTTGGAAAGCAGCAGCACCAACACACTTTTCTTTCGTTTCTTCGTTGCTTCTTCGGCATCGAATGGGTATTGGGATAGAAAGGGATTGCAGTGGGTCGCCTCAAAAAGAGGTGCGCAGCTTGCTGAGACCAGACGGACGGACAGTAACCGATTGCCCAATAGTTAAATCAAAGAGTCGGTATAAATCAAGCGGTGTCTTTCTTCGTTTTGGGGCGTCCATGCTTTTCCCTGATTTTCTTATTAGGTACCTACGAAGACGAAGTTGCTGCCGATGGCGTACGGTCAGAGGTTTCGTTGGATTTCCAGACAATGGAAATTGAGGTAAGGAAAAATTCCGAGTTGGATTTTTGCATAAATATACCAAGAGATAAATTCAAGGATAATTTTTGTAATTGGAAGGTTTCTTCAAATTATAGGAAGGATATTTTGAAATTATGCTTTCTACTGGTTATTCTGAAGATTTTCCACGAATAAAAGACGGTTTTAAACGAACCGGATAATTTTTTGTTGAATATCCAAAAATTGTATCTTGAGTCCCTTTGGAGGATCTTCTCCAAATAAACCTCTTTTTGAAGGGTTTTTTGAAGACCTTGTCCAAATAGAAGACAAGACTTGGAAGAGTAGGATACTGTGCTGATTATCCAATAAGGATATCTTGGATCACTTTGAGGACCTTCCCCAATAGATGATATCTATTGGAAGAGTAGATGAAATATTTTGTTGCTAAGTATTCAAAAATGTGTTTTTGAGTTACTTTGAGATCCTTTTCCAAATAAAAGATATTCCTTAGAAGGATATGACGATTCTGGACTGACTATTCAATAGTGATATCTTGGATATCTTTGAAGACCTTTCCCAAATACAAAACAGATCTTAGAAAAGTAGGATACTTCTGATATGGATATTCAAAACTGGTTACTGATATATTTAAGGATCTTCTCCTTGTAGAAAATAGGTCTTGGAAAAAGTGGATACTTCTATTCATACTGGATTCTGATTATTCAAAAATTACTTCTAGAATCATGTTCAAGATCTTCCCCAAAGAGATGATACGTCTTATCTATAAAATATTGAAATAGAATATCTTTGGGTATTTTGAGGACCTTCTTAATTAGATGATATCTGTTGGAAGAGCAAATGGGATTCTTTTCTGTTAAATATTCAAAAATGGGTTTTTGGGTTACTTTGAGGACCTTTCCCAAATACAAGAAGAAATACAAGAAAAATATGATAATTCTGTGTTGACAATTCAAAAATAGTGTTTTGGATCACCTGAAAGACCTTTTCCAAATGTAAAATAGATCTTAGTAAAGTAGGATACTGGATATTCAAAACTAGTTAGTCATGCATTTGAGGATTTTCTCAAAGTAGAAAATAGATCTTGGAAGAATTGGATACTTCTATTCAAACTGGAAACTGATTATTCAAAAATGGCTTCTAGGATCAATTTCAGGACCTTCCCAAAAAAGATGATATGTCTTAGAACAGTAGATAAGATACTTCTTTGTTAAATATACAAAAATGATATGTTTGGTCACTTTGAGGTTGCTTTTCAAATAGAAGACAGATTTTAGAAAAGCAGGATACTTGTATTTCGAATATTCAAAAATGATATCTTGAATCACTTTAAAAACCTTCCCCAAATAGAAAATAAATCTTAGAAAAGTAGGTTACTGATTTTGCTGAATATCCAAAAATATAACAAAAATATAATTACTTCAAGGACCCAAAAAATAGGATACTTTTGTGTTGACTGTTCAATGATATTCGAATTTTATTGTACAATTTTATAATGGTTTTGATTTTTGTTAACAATTGTTAACAATCCTTCAATGACTTCAACTATCATTCCAAATCCATCCTTTAAAATATTTAAGACCTCTTTTACTCCCTTCATAATGAAAGTAAATGAAATCTGTTGAAGCAATTGAAGTGGAACTATTAACTTTGTCAACATCTTCGATCCCGTATCGAGAATTGTTATTAAATGTTTTTTCAGGAATGCAATTAGATCCTCCCCGAAGAGTGGCGATAGAAAATAAACGTCTCGCATCGATTTTTCATTCCATCCCCATCCTGGCAGCCTTTAACGCGTTCATTTCCTTTGAATTTTCCACTTCATATATCTTGGAAACTTTTTCCTCCTCCCGGAGCCTCGCTTCCAATTAACCCACCCAACTGCTCGGAAAATATAATTCCACTATAAAATTAATTATGCATTACTTACAAGTCGCCAATTAAACCTACTTACGCACGCATCTACAAGATTGAATCCTCTAAGCCCGTCACATCAGACATGATCTCGCAGCGTGATCCCCATAATCCCAACAATGGCCTACAATAATCCATCGTCCAAATATCATCGCAACATCACTTCGTGCTATTACATTAAATTTCGACCGGCGTTCGTACTCGGAGCACGTAAATGCTGACTGGGCGAAGAAATCCAGCTTCAAGTATCCACACCGTTCCATTTTTACCCTCGAGGATCATGGGAGTGCAGAAAGTATGTGATATCCCATGGCAGACAGTTTGAAACTAACAGCCAATCGTCAAATGGTGCTGCTGTCGATGACAAGACCAAACATTTCTCAGGTAACTATCGGTATTTTTTACTTCTTGTTTATTTCTGCGCCCCAAATTGGAGTGTCGCTGAGACGGGTTTTTTACACCTGGAGGTTCCTGGGTTTTATCGCTTTATTTCTTCATTGACGTCGATATCGACGGCGTTGGCGACGTCAACGTCATCGCTTTTCGCGTTCTTCGTGGGTGCAGTATTGTTGGGAAATGTTTGCTCGTCGAAGGGTTCATAACTTTCGCAATTCAAGTGCAAGCAATACAACAAATAACGAGGCAGACTGTTCGCTGGGTGCTGGGCTATAGATAATGTTTCCTCGGTGCTGCAATTTCGATCGTCTTAGTATCCAGCTTTTGCTCCTCTTCAGCCAACACCAATAGATTTCATGGACGTAGGGCAGTAAATATTATTTATTGCTTTTAATATACATGTTCACCTTGCTCAGAATTTCCAGCAAGCAATATTTAGATTTTGAAATTTTAGGTCTAGACATCAACAACAGTTTTTTTTCCGTTTTATTAAATTATTTGAACAACAAAATTATATTAATTTATTGTATTTATTTATTATATTCTCTCATTTCTACAAATGTACAAATCCATACTTCTCAAAAAGTCAATTTTCTGCAGGATAATTCTGGGAGCAGCATCAATACAAAGAATCTCTTGGAAAATTCTTGAATTTGGATGTTTCATCCACATTTTCTAAACCTTCAACTCCAAAACTTTTTGAATGGTAATATCTGCAATTCTGGAGCCAATTCTAGAAAAAGTTCTTTGGATTTTCAAAAAAGGATACTCAAGGATTAAAAGCACTACCATTTCTATTTTTTTCAAAACTTTTTGATTAAATTACCATCAATTTTTAAATCTCTTGAATAATTCTTTCAATTTTTATCAATCACTATCAAGAAGAAGAAAAAATGTTACTATTTCTTGAAAAAGTTTAGGGTTGTTTGAATTTTCAAAGAAAGATACTAAAGAATTAAAATCACTCACTTTTCTATTCCTTATCAAACTTTTTGGAATAGTAACAACTTCAATTCTGAAAAGTAAGATTGTTGAAATCTAGACCAATCAGAATCTACCTTTAAAGAATTGTTAAACAATCAGGAAGATAATTTAAAAAATGATTTCGAATCCTTTTTTATACCGTTTTGAAAATTCTATATATGATTTCAAGAAGACAGCAAAAGAATTTTCCAGAAAATAACAACCATGCACTAAGATGAAGAAATAAGTTCCTTGTATTTTTCCAGCAAGAAGATTTTGAGTAAAACTAATGGCATTTTATAAATCCAAACAGATTCTCATGCCACTTTCATCATTTTTCATTCTACCCACGATATTATTTTTCATAAACCAACCTACTTTAACCGTTTTACAAGAGCAGTTCTTTTTCCACTTTTCCCCTTTTTTCACAACAATTTCCTCCTTTATATTCCATAAAGAGCGTAGTTAAACGAGAAAAAGGGGCAGCAACATGAAAAAGTGCTTTAATAACTGCCAATAATTAATAGTTCTTCGAGTACTTTCCTTTCTTCCTGGAAAATATTGAATCCTGGAAGATATTCCAATCATACATTTGCACTTTTGTACTTCTTTGTTTCTCTTTTTTTGAATGGCAAAATTATTAAAAATGATAATCATTTTGAAAATTCAGTGTTATTATTTTGTAATAATTTCAGCATTTCGCAAATAGAAAACTCAGTCAGTTGCACTTCTTTTCCTTTTCCTCATTTATTCCCAGAATCAGTGCGTCTTTGTAACAGCTAAATGCGAGCGCGAATTTAAAATGCAGAAGGCTGTAAAGTGAAAAATAAGCGGGCGTGAAAGATGTGAATACATTTTTAATTAATTGTCGGTGGACGAAGGAGGCGCACCGGTTGGCGAAGAATTTGCCAACGCGACTGCCGAGCAATAAATAAAATGAATCCGGGCGCTAAGGGGAAAATGAAATACAAACCGTAAGCCGGCGAAAAAAAACGCGCGCGCCCAAGACGGCAGAAGAAATTGAATGGAATGGCGAAGGAAAATGACGCGAGTCACTACGAAATGCTTACTTTTAATTTTATTTTATTTGCTTTTATTTCGTCTCATTTCGTAATTTCCTTGCGCAGCTTTCCGTTCACACGAATCGTCCGAAATGCGAGAGAATAGTGAACAGAGTTTGCTTTTATCGTTATTAAATATGCGCGGACTTATTGTGCGCCATTTCCGCAAACGCCACTGCAGATTTGAATAACGAAATCAGAAAAATAAGAGTTGAAAAATCCATGATGAAACCTCCAAGAAAATAATAATAATCTAATTAAGAAAACCCAATTTTAATTTCACTTTTGATCATCAATCATTATTAACACCTTTTAATTTCCCGGAAGATTGATTGATATTTCATGGAAATTCTAATTTAATAAAATATGCAATTTTTAAAAAATTATAAAATTTATGATCATTAATGAAAGTTTAAATTGCAGAACATGAGAACATCGACCAAAAATTCTAACAATGAAGGATGAATGAATGAATGGAGAATACATATAAAACTTAGTTCCAGCTTGCTGCAATTTTTTCTGCTGAAGGAATGCAACAATGATGATGGCGTGGAAGGAAGGGACGAAGAGGAATGGCAGACACGCCATTCTCGAAGGATAAGAATGGAATGGAGCAGCAGCACTCTGGAAAAGTGATGATTGACGTTATAATAATAAACCTCCTATTTGGGCGGACAAATGAACAGCTCAACTGAGACACTTCAACAAAAGACACAATTTATATAAATCATTTCTCGGTTTTCATTATCATACCATACAAGAAGACTTGGATTTCGTCCGTTCCATGTGCTTTTTTCATCTTTGCATGCTTTGAGTCCAGAATATTTGAATCCTCATGTTTAGAATATAAATTGCAGAATATTTTAGAGTGTCATTTCATACCGATTTTAGTTCTGAAATTTTTGATGATTATTATCCTTGATTTCTTCATTTCTTTGATTCAATGTTGTTTGTATCCAATTCCTGATAGTCTGCTATCTTTGGATATCATTTTCCATGGTTGTTGTATCCATTTTTAATATTGTATCCATTAGATGTAAGCTAAAGGTTAAGATCATTAAAGAACCCTGTAGGATAATTTCTATGGTTCAAAAATTTTCTTTTTAGTTAATTAGGCGAACATCAAATTTAATTCAAAGTTATCATATGTAACTCAGTTTGCAACAATTGTAATTCAGATTTGGTAAATATAATTGATAAAGCATAAGTTTAATATTAGAAACGATTAAATGAATTTTAGATTAGTCAAACTTATTGTTAATTGAGAATATATCAGCATCATCATATCAATATAAAAGACAAATTCATTTCAGAAAACATTCAAAAATTCAATTATGACCGTTTAAAATTGACATATCAGATTATTTTTAATGAATGAAATGACACTTTGATTTGGCATATATAATATTATATTATATTCATTAGTTTTGCGATACCTTCGTCGTTATATATAGTTAGAGACTGTATATTTAATTGATTTACCGCAATTGAATTATTGAATGCATGATAAATAAACGACTATATTTATGTTTACTTTCTGTGGAATATTCTAGAACTTCTTCTAAAATAATGTTGCAAGGTTTTTTGAAGATTACAGGAAAACTATTTGACCGATTGTAAAAATTTTTGCGGCATATTAAAGAAGCCCTATTAAAGGTTAATATTCCCCTATTGGTATTTCAAAACTATCAGTTTTTCTAATTTTCCCGACGGAAAACTCCGATATATACTTAAATCTGTCCATAACTTGAGAATGCCTTGACCGAAAAACTTGGATCAAACTTTGTTTTGCATAAAATGAAAAGCCCTTTCCAATGGTGCTATGTTTTCCCGGGCGATTTTCCGGAATAAGGGGTTGCTTACGCTGCATTGCGCCAGGGTGCTGATGACGCAAATTGTTGTTGTTCTGCAAATTGATAAGAAAGTGCACACCTGCACGCACTTATATCTGCTTTCTTCGTGCTGAGTAGATCACAGTCGAGTTCAGCGAGTCGGAGGAGTCGGACGTGTCCAACGCATCATAATTTCGCGAAGTATTTGCAGTATTGCCGTGATACGCAACTCAAAGCGCGCGCTTTTTAGTGTTTCATATCCATTTTGCAACCACGTGATGGCAGTTTTGAATTAGTTTCAAATCAATTTAATAAAATTTTCCCAATATTTCAATTTCAATTCATCATTTTCGCTGGTTGTGATCTAATTGATGCGTTTTATAAATAAATTAGTCCATTTATTCAGCTTTGCCATCAATGGGGTTCCATTTTTGGGGTTTCACTTCACGGGATGCATTTTTAGATTGGCACCCATCGTCACTTAGGGGTATTTGTTCAATATGTAATGCAATTCGATGCGCGAGTGTGCG
>JARJDZ010005540.1:0-44757 GCA_030264555.1 Aleochara sp. GC000083 | reverse complement strand
TAAATGTTTGTTTTTCATATTCGATTTTGTTGCCTATAAGGAATTCCAAGGCAACAAAATCTCATGAAAAACAAACATTTATCCGATAAAATGAGAAGCACTCGTGCTATTACTGTTGAATATTTCGTTTTTTTTTTTAATAGGGAATCCATAAATCGATAAAAATTTCAAAATCTAATTAACAAAGATATCGATTGATTGTGACAAATTCAATGTCATATGGTGGGTTTATACAGCATGTAATGTAAGAATGTAACGTAAAATTATGACGTAAAAAAAGATGAATGCACTATTCCTTATGGAACCGTTCATACAGCAAAATAATGTAACAACGTAACGTATGAAATTGTCATTTCTGTACGTTCGGCTTATTCCGCATTTTACGAACATGTTATATATAAAACTTCAGCTTAATTTATTGTCAATTGCAACTCTCCTGAGCTCTCCTGTCCTTAAAAAGCTCGTTGCATTTATTATAAAGTGAACCAAAGCACTGCACTTCTTTAATTAAGTCCTCGTCTTCCAATTCCATTTTGAAATTTGAATTGACAAGATATTTGTCAAATTTGTTATTTTGAAGTAATATAGGCAGCACTGCGATTGGTTACTTCGTACCTGTTACATTTCTGTATGAACGGTGTACATTTAAATTAAATTTTTACTTTACATCACTACGTTGCGTTTCTACATTACATGCTGTATAAACCCACCAATATTCAAAAATTGTCCCTTGTCTTTTGCCATCGTACTCGAGTTCGGTTCGATTTCTGACATTTTTGAAAAATCCTCCTCAGTTTTTTAATGTTTTTTTTTTGTTTCATACTGTTTCTTAGATTCCCATGAATAGGGAATTCGTAAATCGATAAGAAATTTAAAAAAAACTAATTAACAAAGATATCAACTATTTGTCACAAATTCAATGTCATTTTCAAAAATTGTCTATATATTTTGCTATCCTTCTCAGAGGCGCGTTATACTAATAGACAAAATAGACATTTGCCTAGGGCCTCGGAATTTTGGGGGCCTCTCAATAGAACCCATATTGACTTTATTGCATATCAATAAATACATTTTTCATAAGAAAAAGAACTTTTCTGAGGACCCAAATAGTTTATTAACGTAGTTTCTTGAAAGAAAATAAAAAATTGTGTATAGATAAGGGGGTAAATACCACAAGTGGGTTTTATGATAGGGGCCTCAAATTTGATTTTTTGTCTAGGGCCTCAAATTTTACTTTTTGCCTAGGGCCTCTCAACTGTATAACGCGCCTCTGATCCTTCTCGAGTTCGGTTCGAATTCTGATATTTTTGACAAATCCTCATAAGTTTTTTATTGTTTTCTTGTTTCTTACTGCTTCTTAGATTCCCATGAATATTTGTTTTTTTTAATAGGGAATCCGTAAATCGATAAGAAATTTCAGAAAACTAATTAACAAAGATGGATTGTTTGTGACAAATTCAATGTCATTTTCAAAAATTGTCAATTTTCTTTTGCCACCGTACTCGAATTCGGTTCGATTTCTGACATTTTTGAAAAATCCTCATAAGTATTTTTATTGTATTCTCGTTTCTTACTGTTTCTTAGATTCTAAAGAATATTTTGTAATTTCGTTTTGGGCTTTATCATCAGAAATTATCCTGGTTGAACTGACAGAGTTTGAACCTTCTTCTGTGAGATTTTATTAGAAAATTTATCTTGTGCGAAAACGATGTATATTTGCGCGAGATTGAAAAACTTCAACTTCGATTTGTCGCACACACTGAACCGTTCCAGCTCAAACTGCTATTGGAACCGAGAGCGGGCGAGCATTCCTGCAAATGGCACGAGCAAAAATTCAGCGCGCAAACCAGCGATTTGCGATTTCACATAAATAATGCAGAAAGCGAAACGAGAATCATACCATTTCGCGTATCTTTTTCTCTCCTCCGTTTCGTTCGTTTCGTTTATTTTTTGTTTTACATTACACACACGCACACACATCATGGGGGCGGTTGATGTACGTGTACGTGTGCGCTCTTTCGCGACTTGCGCCTCGTTGGCTCTCACGATATCGTTCGGATGGAATCTTCGTTCGCCGTCCCCGCAACGAAATCTCGCTCGAACGCGTTTCGATATATACACTCGTAAAGATACTTTGGGATATATTATTGGGAAAAATAAAATAAACCAGCATCGAAGGATGCTGAGACGAAGGTGCAGGGATGATGGGGGGCGGCTGGAAAACTGGTGGCTTCGTCGTGTATTGATATTGGTGTAGAAAGAGTACCGGCAGCCGCCGAAGATATTGATATCATGGGGGGCGGCAAACCGACGAAGCGCAGGTTGTGGGGAGAAACGATCATCATCGAACAAAACCGACACACATCACAACCCGAACTTCACATGGCGGTGTCGTCATCGTTCGCCCAGCAGCTCGGTTCGGTTTTATTGGAACCGAATGATGCGCACGCGGGGGCGGCCAGACTCCCCGGTAAAAGCCTCCAGCACGGCTGGAAGATGGAAGAAACTGAAGCATTAGATTTTCTGACAAATTGAGCTGCATTTGAGTTCCCCCTTGCGGAAGAAGATGGATGAGGTTAGTTATAAATGTGAAGCTTTTGCGCGATCTGGAAGATTTCGCCCTTTCCATCCGCAGCGTCTGGTTGAGGCTGCGCTTCTTTTTATACATAAAATATCTCGAGACATTTCCAGCGCATCTCTTTTTTTTTCTCTCGCCGGCGTCACTTCCGCCCAAGCAACCAACGCAGGACCCAACAACGAGTCCTTCGGCTGCTTCTTATCGGACGGACGGGCGCATGTTGTAGAAGCTTCACTTCCATCATCGCCGTGGACTGATGGATGTTCGCCCATCGTTCACAACTCTTGCGCGCGGCGTTATCTCTTGTGCCCGTCGCCGTCGTCGACGAGTTTTATATGTCGCATGGATACGCGGCGCATAAACGCCATAACTGCTGCTAGTCTGGTGGTGCTCCGCCCACGCTGTCCGTGGAAAAGTGGAAAATATTATCGGACGCGAAGAAAGTGCGCGTTGTGTACCGCGCTCGCCCTACACACACACACACACACACACACACACACAAATATAGAGTTATAGCGAAGTCGACCGCCCCATGCTGCCCCCACTCTAGACGCCGAGCATGGTGGTGCAATCGGCGTCTAATAATGATAAATGTGCAACCATCTGGTCGATGTAACCAACCGCAAGGACGGCGAAACAACTGCATCATTACCAACCGCCACCAATGCCACCGCCAGCGCCGACGTCGTTTTATCGCTACATGCTTTCGCATATTAGCGCTTTGGTGGGTGCATCTTTTGACAAACTGTCGAATTATGCAGTCGGGGGGGGTTGCTTCCCCTGTGTGTTGGGTTGCTGCATAGGGATAGGGATACGGTACGATTAAACGTTGACGGCAGACACAGCGGGCTTTTATTATATTAACTACATTTATCTACTGGTTGCTGTTTCAAATTAACCCGATGTCAGCGCATCCATTCGTCATCTCCCTTTTTGCCAGCTTAATTCTCGTACAGGATGTTCCCTAATTTTATCGGCGTCCATGTGTTATGATTTGCATGTCAGTAGTGTTGACATCCTACAAATGTTGCCATAGATAAAATTCAACTCATCCGTCTCTCCATCTCATTTTAAAGCACTAGCTTTGGTTTTTGCTTCTATGTAGACCAATCAAGGAGTGTGATAAGGATTTCTAATTCATATTTACCTTTATCTTCCTATAATGTAAAAATTCGAGCTACTGTCAGGAAATCAAAAGTCTACAAGAAATTAGAATAAGATAGATGCTCTTGGGGAACCTCTATGTTGGGAGTGTACCTAAATTGTCCGGTACATTATTTCCAAAAATTGGTATCTATCAGTGATATTATGTATATCTACAATATCTAGATACCTCAAATCAAGAGCCGATGGTTTGCTTGTCAGCAGTGTGGGTAGTTCCATCTCATTCTATCCAGCTGTAGCTTAGGTTTTTTTCAATATAGTCCAGTTTTTCTAGTTCATATTTCCATTTGTTTTTCTGTAATGTAGGAAATTCGATTCTACTATTAAAAAGTCAAAATTTTACTAGAATGAGATAGATGCTTTCCTAGGTTGAAATTGTTCAGTATATTGTTTCTAAAAATTGGTATCCATCAGTGATATTCTACATATATCTAGATGCCCCAAATCATTAGTCTATGATTTGCATGTCATCAGTGTCAGTAGTCTTAAAATCTACCACTGTTGCTATATCTAGATGCAATACAAGATATCCTGCTTTCCATCTCTTTCTATCTAGTTTACTTAAGTTTCTTTCTCTGTAGTTCAATAAAGTAGGATGATAAAAATTTCAACTTCATATTTTGTTTTATCTTCCTTCAATGTTAGAAATTTTGTTCTACCACTAGGAAATTAACAGTCTTATAAAAATTAGAATGAGGTAGATGCTTCCGAAGAACCTCTATATTGGGAGTGTACTAAATTAGCCAATGTATTATTTACCATATTTACTGTGTACCATTGGTATCTCTCAATTATTTTATATATCTATTATATACCTCAAACCAACTTTTTTTGGAAAATTAACTACGACATTGTTTTATCTTCTATTCTTATTTTGAACTCTTGAACTCAAGCATTTGATAGTTGTTTCCAAGTATCCTCAGTTTTGGAAGATATAAGATATTATACTATCTGGCTTATTATAGAAAGAGACTCTTGAAAGAAAGGACTCTTGTGGTTATGAAAGAACCACTTATCAATTTTGATATCCAAAATTTGATATACAGACTAGTTCCTTAACAACTGACCCTGTCGAGATCTAGAAAACCAAAGGAGATATTGGAAAATTGTGCAGACAGTTTTAATTCAGAATTAAATGTCCTCATTTATCCTGTAATCAGATACTCAAGTCTTACTCAAGTTTAAAATGAAAGAAAATGTCTCAAAAACTATCGGTTTTTTCATCTTAAACTTTTAATTAACTTTCATGTAAAGTCATATTTTTCTGATGGTAAGTTTCCTGAAAATTTATATCAACTATCTTATTTTGTATCTTGACCATACTATTTTAAATTCCTTCAATACATAAAGAAACTGTGTTTCTTATTGTTGCTCTTGAGGTGACAATTAAAGTAGCCTAACAAGGATTGCAAATTGTTCTTTAAAAATTTTTGCGCTACGTTAGGGCAAAAAACACTCTACAAGAAGATAAAGTGAAATTGCTGTGCTAATTATACTCTCATCTAGTATTCAATTTATGACAACAGTTCCAGATATCCTAACTGTAGATTTTACCGTAGATCCGGGGTTCCCAACCTTTTTTCTTCATCGACCCCGTTTTCACCTTCAGAAGACCCCCTAGTAAAAATTTCAGATGTTATGTTGTGAAACTTCAGCTGTAATTACATCTCTTAAGGATAATCAGTAACACAAAATGTTTAATTTTCATTCATTTTTGTTAAAAATAGTATTTGTTTCATTGAAACCCATCAAGGTTTCAAAGACCCCTAAGGTCCAACTTGAACCCCGTTGGGAATCCCTGCTGTAGACTCTACAATGCAGAGTCTACAGTGTAGAGAAATGACAATTGCATAGAATATCCAGAATGTGTCACCCTCACAACACCTTAATGATAGAAATTTTAGTGACATAACATTTATTGACACATAAAATGCAACGACCCCATACACCTTCACCTACAACTTGCTACAAGAATATCCAGATCCGATGTGACCATCGTAAATTATCCATAGTATAAGAGATCCATCCACGTACCTACATCCCCTTGGCTCGTTCAAAATTAACATTGGACATAACAGACCACCTCCAGTTTAGGTGTCAGGACCAAAGCAAGCAATGAGGCTATATACTACCAAAACATCAATAACCATGCTCATAAATGTATTAAAATACATTTGTAGGCGTTTACTCTTGACGGTCCAGAGAGTTTGAAACTTGTAGTACCCTGTCTGTCGGAATCCCCCTCTTACGCCCTCATCTCCTCATCTCCTTTGGCCATCATAGCAGCAACTTATTTAGTGTACTAAGAAGAACCTCCCTGCAGAAGGGACAAGGTATTTATGGAGCGTGAATGCGCTTGACCCGTAGCGGCCACATTCCCTACTCCTTGGCGGTTGTGATCTTGTAATGTAATGTCCACCTCCGGCCCCTCGGGCAGTGCTGCTCCAACGTGCGGGGAACCCTTCTTAAGGCTTGGGGGGATAATCAAGACGGTGTTGGTGGTGCTTGGGCCGCGCTCGATCTCCTCGAACTCGCTCGCCGAATTGGTTATTAGATTACGAGGACAACACGAGTATATGCGGGCGGATAACGACGACGCCGACGACGACGACGGAAACGGATGTTATCATCTAGGCAAATTGAAGCGGGGGTGTGAAATGACCATGTGGCAGCGCGTACAATCGGCTCCCCGGATCAGGTGCGGTCAGCGGTCCGTAAAACAGGCACTAATCAAATCAATGTCGAGCAGATCATTGCTACATTAAGAGTTTTCCATTGCGTGCGCTCGACTGGCTTCCATCCAAATCATTCTGGATCATTCCACGTTGCTGCTGGTGCTGGGCACTTGATCACAGATGGATAAACACCCTGGTAACAAATGGAACGGGGTTTGAGGAGAAATTCTTGAGACAATTATCTTTGGAGCATTTCATGCATTTATCGATTAAATATTCAAATTGTACATTTAGAAACAGTCCCAAAATGAAAGGGGATCTAGAAAGAAAGCTTGGAGATGCCCTCAGTGACAAGCCAAGTCAAGAAATGCACCAGTTTATAACTGGTAACTTTTACAATCGCCGTTAACATTTAACGAGGTCTTGCCCTTCGTTGTCGATGTTGTGTTTTGAAAGTGGGGGGAAATCTCATTGCGCGCGCGAATCTGATATATAATTTAAGACTGGCGTTGTGCAGAAACAAGCTGGTGGTTGTTTGGAACACGGATGGTGTTTACGCTATCCAAAAAGAAGTATGGTTGCAAAATGGGGCCGATATTCGATGTCTACAAGTTTGAAATAGCTGGACGACCTCGGGGGTGGCAAATGCGAAACGACGTGGACGTGCGTGGATGTGCCCGAAGAAGGCACATTCTGAAGGATCGGCGAAGACCGTCGGGGAGGGAGGACAGAGAGAGAGTTATAGATTCCGTCTGTCCATTTCGGAATGTCATGTTTTATCGGTGCGGTTTCTTTCAGTTTGACATGAAATGGCGCCGGTTATTGGATGCCGGGCGTCGACCAATACTCTCCGCCCGGCGAACATCATATAAATTCCGGGAGATGGACGGTTCGAGGGGGTTTTCGTTGGGCGCACTCGTCAATATTCCGGGCTCGTGTACGCGGCACGAACGGTCGGGAGGGAAAGACGCTGGGCTGGGAAAGTGGACAGTCCATTTCTCTGCGCGGCGGTGCTATGCGCGCCTCCACGTCCTCCGCCGCCTCCTCCTCTATACATGTATGTGTGTGGGTGTGTGTGGGCAACAAATCATCCCTGTACGCCGTCGGACCAAGCTGACCAGCCTCTCATCTATATGCATACTATTTTAGCACACTCGCACGAATAAATACCTCGGCGAAAATGAAGCGAAATAGCATGGAGTTGCTGGTGTCCTTGGTGGTCCTTCTGGTCATCCAATGGTCTCCTCACTCACACACACGTTGTTATGGTTTGGTGTGGTGGCTGTTCGGCACCACGTCATATGCATCCTTAACTTTGTACCTAAATGCGAATTAGCAATTTCGCACATGTACATTCCACCTATTAATTATTCAGAGAGGAGTCGTGGAGTGGTGGCAAAGGGAGATTCGTTCCTCGAGGGTCACTGGAAATCTCGTTACAAAAACGAAACAATGTTTTTCCTCATGAATTTCTATAGGGTCTGTTCTAACCATGCTGAATTGCTTGGATTTCAAGAAATAGTGTAGGTTCATTCAACTGTTTAGTCCAGTGTTTCTAAATATTTTCTTCTAGAATGTTTTATGTCTTTCGTTCTGTAGGGTTCCCGTTATAGAGTAAACTTCCAGTATTGAGGTACACTGATTTTGAACCTCAGGATGAAGTTCTTTAATTTCTGATTTTTTGTTATAAGAGTAGAACATATTTTTCGAAGATACAATCTAGAGACACCTCACGTAACTTAAAACAAAAATAATAAAGAAGATGGGTCTCCTTAAAATCCTAACCGTGAAACTTTTTTGAAGGTCTCTTCAACTTGGAATTACAATTTAAGAATGGCGCAGACAACTAAATTTTTAAGGATAACGAGGTTATAAGGTGGATATCGGGTCATATCCAGAAAAATTGATATGTGTCTATGCAGCCAAATCTATAACCGACTAGAACCCATGTGGGATACTCAGAAATTTAGTAAGTCCTCTTCCTTGCTGTGTAAATATCTTTCTGAAAATTACTCGTTCGCTTATTTATATTAGCAATATGATTGTAAATAGCTTGGAAAATATTATATCACTTCAGTTTTCATTATTTTAGTCATTGACCCTTTTTCTGACATTCGTTAGTTACAAACTATGTCCTACTACATAATCTGAAGAATTTGGTAGATATTGCTGGTTTAGTTCGTAAAAATAAATTTGGACATCAAATTTATTGTTTTGGATATTGAACCTTCAACCTAAATTGGGAAACCTGCATACAAAACACTTACTTATGATAAATCTGATGTCTTGTGACACCTTTTTTCAGAGATATCATGATAAGTTGAATGCATTTTCAAAGGGTATCAATAGTCCTTTACCATGGACTAAACAATATTATTGTTCATTATTTTTCGAACAATTATCTTATCTCCAAATGTTAGTAACTTTACTAGAAAATTATGACTAATATATCTTACAGAATTATAGGAGCTATGACCTGGAATGCTTCTTGTATCCTTAAAAAAGATATGGTCACTAATTAATATTTCAATCCTAGAAAATATGGTTAAAATTGTTCCAGATATGGAATCCTAAACTCATATTTGAATACATCATTCAAAACACTAATTCAAGATAAATGTTATTCTGGTAGTCCTCTTTTCTTTTGAGATGTCACAATGTGTTTCAATAGCCCTGATAATTTCGACCACTAAATCATATTATTGGTCAATATTTTTCCAACAATGAGCTTATCTTCAGAAATTAATACCCATATCAGAATGCTAAGAACTAAGATGTTTCTTGGATCCTTGAAAACTAGATGCTCACTGGTAAATATTTCAACTCTGTATGGTCAATATATAGTTTTCCTTCTCCGTTTTTTTCCAGAAATGAAAACATCAACTCATATTGGAAAATTCCTTACAAAACACTAAATTAGAATGAACCTAATCCTTATGACACCTGTTTCCTAAGATATCATGATAAATGAAAGCATTTACAAAGAGTATCTTGTTAAGGACTAAACAATATGATTGGTCAGTATTAACAAAAATCATATTTTCAAAAATTAGTAACTTTGCTAGTAGTTAATCTTGTAAACAATTTCAAATAAATACAACTTTTTAAATAAAGAAGTTTCTTGTAATCTTAGAAGCTATATATAGTCACTGATCATTATTTTAATCTTAGAACATGATCAATATTGGGTTTCCGTTCAAATTTCTAAACTGTCCCTGATAAGGAACCTGCAACACTATTGGAAAATTTTATATAAAATTCTCAATCAAGATAAATGTAGTTCTTGATAACATCTTTTTTCTGTGATATCAGGTTTTGTTCCAAATTATAATGACAGTCCGTTTTAAGAACTAAAAAGTACTGGAAATATCGAACAAACACGATTTTGACTTCGTACACTTTTCAAAAATGAAGAAACCAAGAACTAGAATGCTTTTTGTATCCTTGGAAACAAAATGACCACTGGTCAATATTTCAATCCTGAAACATGGTCAATATACGGTTTTCCTTCCCCAAGAATTATTATTGGCGCATTGAGTTAGCCGACCACCATTGGGGGCCTACATATAGTGGTCATACATGCAGCAACATTGCCGCCCCATGTGCACATACATACATATAGGGGACGTGCTCCGTTTTTAATACACCGCACGTCCACTCAGCGTAATATATGAGTCCGGCGGCTCTCCCGCATGCTTCATACACACGCATACTGCATCCTGGAGGAAGCTTCCAGCTCGAGTCGTCGTCCACTCGCCGACCGCCGCCTCCACGTCCCCCAGCTCCGTTCCGCTGCTCCGCGCCCATCCCGAAGTCCCGGTCTCACTTGGCGGCCTGTGCGAACTGCTCGCCTGCACCCAGCCCAACAACAACAACTCCGAATGTAATTAATGCATTGCGCGCAATTTATTTCACGGTGATACAATTAGACGTAAGGTATGACCGGAGCCGACCAGACTCGGTTACTAAAATTAATAGCAGCAATATAAGTTGGGATTGTAGTTTGTTTCGGTGAGCGAGTTCGAGCCGCCACCTCCACCGGATTAATATGTTATAGGTGTGTGCCGCCACCCTCGAAGCTAAGATCTTCTCCAGTTGGAAGCTTGAGCACCTCTCTTCCTCTTTCTTGTATGTTGACTGCTGACGTGGCAACACAACCATTGCATTGCATCTCCCTTTTGCCACCGGGCGAACAATCAAAGGTGTCCTCGTTCGTCTTATCTGCTCGCAGGATGCTCGAATATCACGCATAAAGGGCTTGGATGGCGGCGCTCTAATTAATACCCCCATTAAAGATTATAATTACATATTTATCTTTAAATCGAATTGCGCGCTTAATCTTCTTACGCGCGCGATTATTTGTTCAGCCGGGTGGTGCTCAACGGGAGAGACGAGGAGCGGTAATACGGGGCGGATGCGATTGCGAAATTGCGAAATTGCGAAAAAGATTATTGGAAAATAAGAGCTTGCAGAAGCGATGGATGGAAGGACGAACGAGGGTTTGCGTCTGCGTGTTGCTTGTTTAATCGTGCGTTTTTCCTTTTTATTTTTTTCTTCTTCATCGTATTGCTGCAAGCCGTTTTGCGTTATATTCCCGATGAAAAAATAATACGTGTAGCCGCCACCGACTCGACCGCCTCCGCAGCCACCCGCCACTTGACGCAACCCCGTTCCCGGACTCTTGCCATCCTTCTGCTTGGTTGCTACCGGAACGCGTCCCGCTTCGTTTCGTTGCTCTGGCGTGTTGCTGGCGATGGGCTTATGTTATTTAATTTCTGCAGAGGTTGTATATTGGGTTGTGTGTTTTTGGCCGGTTCGCAACCCTCACTCGTGTGCGAATCTGCACTCTTTATTCTTTTGTTGCCTACTCTGTCCACTTTATACTTCTTTTTTTGTTGTTCTTCTAATGTTGGCGATTCTTTTTACTGGTTCGCGCATCTTGCCCGCACATCAATCTTATTTATGTTGCTACAAAACTCTGAAACGATGTTCGTTCAAGCAACCACCAACTGAAACTTCTTCTTTACCTGAAAAACCTCATCATAAAATATCATACAAAATTTGAGAAATGCAAAATTATAAATGAGTGATACACAAATTTCTCGAGTTTATTATGGCATTTCGCACACGTGTAATATACGACATTTTATCTTACTGGAGAAAATTTGATACAATGTTCCAAGAAGCAACAAAATCCAAAATTATTTGCATAATTTTTTATACGACATTTCAAATGTCACAATTAAATCGTCAGAATTTCGTTTGAGCTAGCACATTATGATTATGTTCGCCAAACCTTAAAATCTTGATACCTTAGTAATAATAGCACTTTATTTTGTGAGATGTCATTCATTTCTCCCATTTGTAGAAAAAAAAAGGTATTCATTTTTTCCACTTGTAGAAAAATGTACGTCACTGATTTGGCAAGTGAAAAATATTCAATTATTGTCACTAAAAACACGCATAGAAAATGCAACAATGCTCCAATAAGATAAAGGTTATTTTTTATTCAATAGAAATATTAAACTTCTCAAACTCTTATTGCAAAATTGACTGTTTGTATAATTGGCCCTTAAGATACACCTCTACATCTCTACACCTCCATATTTATGTGTTGTTATTAACTAATGTATCCAAATTGACTATCCACTGCAACATTGTATCAAACCAATAGAGGTGAATGATTTTTTTCCAATTCCCTTCCACAAAAAAAACAAACCTGACTTTTTTCTAGTCTGAACTTCAGCATAAACCAAACATAGACCACTAGCAAAATCCACTGAATACATGCATTCCTGCCAATATGTGGAGATATCGGTGACGTATTGGATGCACTCGTGCATGAAAAAGGGAATAACCAGTTCAGCGACAAGAGATGAACGCCTGCGATCGCGGCGATTGAGCCGCTTATAGAAATATGCGGCCGCGATGGATTGCGGCTCTTTCGATGGCACCCCGATCTATAATTAGCTCATTGATGGCACGCAGCCTGTGAAATTCGTGTTTTCGGCGGAGGACAAATAGTGCTTGCCTGCTTTTACCAGCATGCCGCCCCCAACATCCTCACATTTTCCGCTTTACCGTGCGTTCGCAACGTGCACGCGCATCATGCACATTCAAGTAAAATTGCGTAAAATACGCACCAAGCCTCCAGCCACCTTCAACCACCCCCAGACCACACCACCGTTTACTACGCCATCGCCCGCTCCATACGCTATCGCCTTTTATTATAGTATCACCACATCACATAAATAGATTTATGTATTTTACATTATCCCTCTTCCTTTGCGCCCGTAATAACATCATGAAAGACTGGGGGGCGGTTGCCGGCACTACCCGAGTGGCGCTTTTGCGAAATTCATTGCGATGAAATGTTTATGTTAGTTTTATTTTCACGAAAGTTATTAATGTTGCCTCTTTCATGCCAGCAATAAAAATCTGAACAAATGTTTACACGAATTTAATTAACCCTGAAAGTATAGAACATGAACGTTAAAATCAATTTTCAAGAAATGCAAAAATTCAATATATAAATAATCTTTTCAAATCACGAAATGTTATTCACAATGCCAGTTTAACCTTGCACCAGTTTTCTTCACACCAATGTTTTGAACTTTTCCTTCCCCATATCTAGACAGCTCGCGTTCATATTTTATTAACCGTATTTATATTTGTTCGCTGTAACAATTATAATAAACCTTGATATGCTTTTAATATGTTTAAACACGATTAAACGAGCGCGTCACGCCACACGACGATTCAATTCGAGCCATTCTTTTGGCGCATTAGGCGCACGTTCAACCCTATAATGGATTTTATGGATTTTTTCCACGTGAAAATCTATTGTTGACGCCTACCTACATGATTGTAAACTGTATGTGGGGACTTACATAGGTCGTGGTCGGCAGTGCGCAAATATAGATGCCAAGTAGCAGGACGGCGACGAACATTTCCCGACGACGTCCCAGAAATCGAGGATATTCATCGCATAGAGCCGTTATCATCGCTTCCAGCCCGCCAAACGTGCTGTCCAAGCCAAGCGTAATCAGCATCAGGAAGAAAATTATCGACCAAAACACCGAGCCGGACATTGTTGCTATTGCCTCCGGATAAACTATAAATACCAAGCCAGGTCCTGTAACAAATTCAATATTAACCAAAGCAATTGTTATTTTTTTTGGGGTACACTACCTTCAAGGCCAACTTCTTCAATATTCTTATTCTGGACTTGAGCCATGTATCCCAACACTGAGAAAATGACGAATCCGGCGAGGAAACTTGTCAAGCAGTTGATGGAACTCGTCAGCAATGCATCCCGGTAGCAATTGTTGTTGAATTTGTTGTAGCTGGACAAGGCTAGTAGGGTGCCAAAACCGGGACCTAAGGAGAAAAAAATCTGCGAGGCGGCGTCAATCCATACACGGGAGTTCTTCAACTTCTCCCATTGTGGTGTTAAATAGTAGAGGATTCCTTGACCTGCTCCAGGCAGTGTGATTCCACGGAAAAGCAATGTTATCAGGACCACATAGGGAGCAAGTGCTGTCACCCAAACGGCCTAAGAAAATTATCAAAAATTAATTAATTATTATATCATGATCAAGGAATTGGGAGAGAATACTTTTCCAGTGCTTCGAACTCCTTTCCATAAGGAAAAATATACCAGGATGAAAACTATAAACACGCAGATTGCCAGGGCTGGTTTTATAGGTCCCATGTAGTTCAGACCATTGGAGAGATGTTGTTGAAGTACCTCTCGCCTGTGTAACATTATAATTGTTATTAATGCATCAAAAAAATTTTGCACAGGTTTTCTCAAGATCCTGCATCCAGAAATCGTCTTTTATTTATACCAAGTGGACTTTCTGATTATTTAAAAAATTACTATTAAACAATATAATTATGGGCAATATTCAATGATAATCATAAGTAATAACTAATAATAATAATAAATTTATTTTTTGCTACTTTAAACATTCCCTTAATCGGGAAAAAGGTAAATTTTTTATATAAAAAATAAAATCCTTCATTGTAACTTTTCACTGTTTCAAATTTTCAAAGGATAATATTCAAAAATCGGCCATCTTGACGTCATTCCCGGTGAGCAATCTTCGGGCGAACGAGAATTTAAAAAATGATAATTGGATTTTTGGCAGACCTTTCCAGAAAAAATGCAAATTTTGGTAAAATTTGTTCAATATTTTTGTTTAAAAGTTATTATATTATATTTGTAGTAATTAACAAAAATTAGAATCCTTCGTTCAAGCACTAGTAAATTGTATTTTGAAGTCTTGCATAAAAATTTATCAAGATGGACTGAGTAGTTTTTGAGAACTTTGAAACCCGATTCTGAAAACGAAATTTGTAGAAAAACGTGAAAACGAGAATAATTTTTATTTGTATGAACTTGAAGATTTCTGGTGTTGTGGCAAAAATTAATAAAATTACAAAAAAATGATTTTTTGAAACTGTGATAACATGTAACCCCTTAATATTGTTATTTGTTATTTGTAGATCTCTCAACTATTATTGAAATGCCTAACAATAATTTACATGATATGACGAAAACGTCAGAAAAATTGTGATATTAGCTACTTTGCAATCGGCTAAAATTTTATTTAGCTTTGCAATGATGATAAAATAAAAGTCAAGTGGCATAAGTTATTTTTGCTTAAAACACATTGAAAATCAACATTCTCTAGTAGCAAATGAATGAATTGATTAATGATTTTTTATTTCATATTTAATTTTGTTGCCTATAAGGAATTTGTCCCGACAGAAATGTATGCCAAAAAATATTGCTCCAGTTTTGATGTCACTTTTTTATAGTTAACAGTTTTTCTTAACAAATTCCTAGCCAACAGTAAATCATGAAAAACAAAAATTTAACTGATAATGTGAAAAGCACTCATGCATTTACTATTGAATAATTTATTGTTGTATTCATTTGTCAACTCAATTTACAAGACCTCTAAAAATTAAGTAGTTAATTATGTGCCGATTTTCAGGAATATTTGTATTTGTTTATTCCCGATTAAGATAATCAAAATTAATGACTCATGATAACATATTAACATACTAACAAGTTAATCGATGCTTGCATTAAGATTTCTTGTCCTTGCAAATTCAAAGTGTCATGGTTCGTTAATTCTTACGCGCCTTTGTTCTAAACTGAAGCAAATTTCGACTATATGTATGCACTTGCAAGAGACAAGTTACCCGAGAAACTAGACTACGACCGCAAATCAAATTAATTTCATATCAATCTTTGTTAGGGTAAAATCTCCAAACGTCTTCGAGCCGCAACCAACAAACAAATTCCATTTAAAACGCACATCGTAGTAACTAAGAAGAGGCCTCATTTATCACGTCCGCGATTCTAGATTATCATATACTTTGCATTTACATCTTCGATTCATGGATGGCTCTCGTCCTTTTGTTATCTTATGAAAAGAAACGCATCCTTCGTGCTAAGCAAACCGAACTGTTTATATAGCACCTCGGGGATTTGCAATCTTTCCTGCCTACGCCAACAATGGCACTTTCTTATATTGCCAAATAAATGCAAAAGAAGCCATAGGAAATGAAAAAAGGGCGGACGACTGCAGAGCTACTCACTCGAAAAACTCCCTTGCAGGACTTGTTGCGTTGACGAACGGATTATTGCGCTGGTCTGCCACCGATCTACAGTTGGCCGTATTCCAGTCGTTCCCGCATTTCGTCCATGGAAGCGTCGTATTGAAACTTGCCATTAAATAATACAAAGCCCAGCCGATTATCGTGTTGTAATACATTCCCATGTACCAATCGATCAGACAAATTGCATAGCCCACACCTATTTGAATGAAAAAAAAAAATATCATGTTAATAAATCACAATGAAAGCTTTTGTCAACACATTTATAACAACGTCAATAACGACACCCAAAAAAAAATATTATATAATATAGTTCGTGATATCTTAGTAATGAATAAAAATGAACCTTCAATAAAATAATAAATTTTAGTCCCCAGGTGAGAAGAAAGAATATCTTTTCTTTTATTTCACTAGTGACTAAAATAGATGTTAACACTACACAAGTGCTGGTTACTATAATAACGAATATTTAAGATTTGTTAAACCTTAACACATGAAATCAAAGAAAATTATGGTGATTTTCTAGTAATATATATTATAACACTAAATAATGGTCCGAAATACCATCCGCTTATAAATCGTAATATGAAATCCGTGTTTTACCATTTGTGTATAAGTGATAATTTACCTGATGTATAAAAAAAGCGGAAAGGTTTAACACTTTAGTCATTATACAACCGAATAAACAAACAAACATAAATATTACAAAATAAAACTTAAGTTGATTAAGTTGTTATTGTTCAAACAAAAATTGAAAATCAATAATTGATTATTCGTTTTAGTTGTAAATAAATAAATTCATTATATTTCGGAAAATTATCATTCTAAATTGCATTCATTTTAAATTTTATCTGATTACTATTTACTTATAAGAAAACTGTCGAGAAAATTTGTATAAAAACCTATAACCGTCAGTTTTGCACGGTAAATAAACATCATTTAACATATTCTATGAAAAAAAACACTCGGGCAATTACATTTGACGAGAATTTTATATTATCCACATTTCAAAGTGATGAACTTTATTATACAAGTATTTATTTAGCTTGTAACTAAAATAGTTGACCATTCCGAAAATAAAGTGTTAGTACTAAGGTTTTAAATAATTCAGATTTAACACACATAAATGAAATAAGATTTTGGTGATTTACTTGTGATATTTAACTTATTATATTTGAGTTTGTAATTTCAATTTTGGATATTGATACTTCTAGGGCCATCGTACCAACTTATCTCGGGGAAGATAAAATTCATAAAATATTTATATCACTTTTTCATAAGTTTGGATTTCACACATTTATAATTAAATCTATTATTAAAAATGCTTTTTACTAACACTATATAACCTACAACTTTTCCATATTTATTTGGATCTAAGATTTTTAATTGAAAGTGTAAATAATTGTTTTAAACAGTATGTTAACAATTATCCCTCTTTTCAATTCAATGACAGAAAAGGTGCAATTAACTCCCAATTGCTTGATCCTTGGAAGCACTCAACTACCGACTTCTCCGATTCATTTCTTAGAATCACTGGAATCAGTCCTCCTTTCAATCGTTCTTTCTCCTTTAACATTTTCAATTATTCAATTAGTCAGATAAATCAATCCCTAACCGAATCCAACAGCAACTGGGTTACCAATGAAAGCAGCAAAATCAAATTTTATAAAAGTACATTTGAAGCTAAATATTTTGAAATTTCACCAAAACACCATTCTAGATTAATCAGAGCTTTATAGTAAAAAGCAAGATTAATTTGAAAAGTAATTTAACTTTGAAAAGCTTTTTGAAACGAAATCTACAGATGTTCACTCTTTAATAAACGTAATCTGCGCCTTTGTACAAGAAGTTTTTCTAGTCGTTAGAACCAATAGCAATGAGTCGAAGCAGAAACTTGACATTTTCTGCCTACATTCACCGATGTGTAAACTTACCTACTTGCTTGAAGTTGGATCAAAAGTGAAAATTAATGCTTCTTCAAGTTGATGTGTTTAATTGCTGATAGGCAAATATCTAGCATATGTTGCCAATTTCTAATGAATCGCATTTGTAATTAAATCCTCATATGCATTCAACTATCACTGAAGTGCATGTAATTAATCGTATTGGATTCAATGATGTTTGCATTCGTTAATTCAAGTTACTTTGTTTACCTAATTAGCAGGAATCAATTTAGGTTAAGTAGAATGAACTTTAGAACAAACATAAATATTCAACAATTTTCAACATTCATTCAACAATTTGTTTGGTTAAAATGCTGGTAAATAATTGCGAATTGATTGCTTCAATTAATTAGTGATTTTTGATAGCTTTATCCAGGGCCGGTTTTACCATTAGGCCACTGTAGGCGACCGCCTAGGGGCGCTACGTCATGGAGGCGCCAAAAACGATGGCACAGGACAAAACCACATCTCTCAACAAAGTCCTTACTTACAACCTAGGCAAAATTCAGCTTTCATTTTTTCAATGAGTGTATAGGAAGCGCCTAATTTTGTTTTTGCCTAGGGGCGCCATATTTTATTTCGCCTAGGGGCGCCAAATTTTGCTTTGGCCTAGGGGCGCCGAGGTACCTCGCACCGGCCCTGGCTTTATCCTTTGTCGGGGGGATATTTGCTGACAAATATTGCGCCTGTGTATCAATTGCGTACGAAGAGCAAACATGACCTGGAATTAACTAACCGCATTTCGATTTTCGCGTCTATTGATACTTTGGTTACTTTGCAGAAGGAAACTCATCCAGTTCATCTGCAAGTATGAGGTTTACGCCAGAGCATTATTTACAAAATTCAAATACCAAATTGCATTTCAATTTTGCCAACGAATTTGCAACTTGATAATTATCTTTGGTATGCAATTAGCATCTTAATTGAAATAGTATTTATGTAGATTTATTTAAATGAAAGCGATTGGGAACTTTCCTTAATGACGATTATAGTTTTAAAGATTTTTCTTCTTTTTTTTTCAATTAATCTTTAATCGATTCAAAAAGCCAGAAAAAAAAAGAAAATTTAAAAGGTGAATATCAAGTATTCTCTTTGAAAATATAAAATAAATGAGAAACTGAAAATTTTCAAGTATTATATAAAAAACTAAAGAATTTCTTTTTTGGTTCCTATGTAAAAAGAGGAAGTGAAAATTTTGATAAAATAATAATAATAATTATTATTATTGTCAAATGACAGACAAAAGGCTATCAACCGGAGTTTCTCCGCCTCATATTAAAATTCTGTAAAGATTTACAGTTTACAATTTACTGAAAAAAAAAGATGTATAATTTATGTTAAATTTAATAAATGTTAAATTAATGTAGAATTTCGATAATTTGCCTCATATGTAAAAATCCCATAATGTTTGATATTTTAGCCACTTAAAATTTTGTTGCCTATAAGAATTTTGTAGACAATAAAATTTTATGAAAGTGTCGATATAGCCAATTTTTTTGATTTTGTCAGAAGTGAATTAATCATCCAAACAATATCTATAGTAACATCAATACTTCATCATTTAGTCAAAAAATGCGTATACTATAAAATAACATGTATCAAGGAAGAAATAAGAAATTGAAGCACTGAAAACCAAAGAATGCCAACATGTAATTGAATTGAATCTAAAAGTAATATGAGCTAACCATGGAATGTCAGTGTGTGATTCGGCTTAACTAAACGATGTCCATCCCTCGGTTCGTTTTCTATTTGTCAATGCGAAAAAGATTGCAAACGGAGAAAACAACAGAAACCTTTTAGTTACAAGTGGCGCAAGTGTGCGAACGCAATGAATTCGGGCCGAGCCATTCCTTTCTCGCACTCATGTTCAATTCATTAGCCATTTATCTCTGCTTCATTTACGCTATGCTCCTGCTTCGACCCTTCCAAATTAGATGCATTTGATTGTTGTGATGCGATCATTCGTATGAAACCATCAAGCAAACGCTTCTGGTTGAATGTTGGGAATCACAAGAATAATCATAATATATCACTCTACTTGACTTCACATGCAGTAAGCATCAAACTATAAAGTTCTTTTAAATAACTTTCAGAAAAGTTTTAAATTATTTAGAGGCAAATATGTATAAGTTGAAGTCGGCATCAATAAATGATTCCAAAAGACAAATATGAAAATTACCGATACACTTGGTGGAAGACAATAAAGGCCCTAAATCGAAGACACAGAATCGGAGGAGAAGAAGTAGAGGAAAACTTATGCGTGATACTCTTGATTCAAGGGAAAGCTAATGCAATATTTATAAGTGTAAATTTCCATCGCAGATTCGTATAATATAGGTTCTAATAAATATATTAGCTTATCTATCATTGAGAGTGATTGCATTCTAGAATCGTACAACTGATTTTTTTTTCGAAATTAAAGTAAATAACACGCAATCTTGACACGACGTCACAAATCAGATAATTTTTAAATTACTTAAAACATCCCAAAAAGGAAATTGTAAAATAAAAAATTCTACTATTTATCGGATTCTAATTAATTATCTATCTGTCTTAATAATAATTAACTGAGAATTAAGAAAATGTTGTTTCATTTTGCTATTGAAGGTGCCAATTTACCATCAAATATGAAAATTACTCTAATTCATCAAAAAATGCATTATCAACATACTAAACTTTAAGATATGCTAATGTTCAATTTATAAGTGTAGCACTAAACATTATCAACAACAAAATAACAGTTAACAATAATGCAAGTTTAAGAGCATCAACTAGATTATCTATTTGAAATAATTTGAATCTTTATCAACTAATAAAACAGCAAATCATGCAAATGATTATTTATTATTCAGCATTGTATTCTGAAGGTTCATCTGCTACTCTTAATAATAATTTACTATAATTTTAAATAAATCCCTAGTTTCAACTAAAAATGTATTCTCAACTGAATAATTGCTAAGTTGCAAGTTCTTAAAAGATTCACCCAAATTAGTAATTAATTTAAATCTAAAAAACTGTCGATTGGCAAAATAATAAATTATACAAATGATTCTGGGGAATAATAATTAATAGTTAATTATACTGGCATTTTAAATAAATGTTAATTTATCAGTAGCACCAATTAATAATAAAAATATCCTAGTATCAAATAAAAAAATGCATTTTCAATCGAGTAAATTTTTCTACTTAATGTTGACTTATTTTTTCTATTATACCATAATACTATATTTATTAAAAACATACCTTTAATAGCTGGGCAAATTCGTTTCCATATCGATAGACATCCACTGCGATGATATTGTCCCAAAGCTAATTCCATATAAAACAGCGGCAATCCTCCGAAAATTAACATGATAACGTATGGGATAAGAAAGGCACCTGCGAAAACATTCAATAAAATAATTCATTAACATACAAACATACTGTGTTCAAACATGTTACATAAATTCAACAAAGTTCCTGGCAAAGTTCTAACAATATTCGTTAAAGCAGTCATCTAAAATTTTGGAAGAAATGTTTGAATCTTTAGACTTGTATAGTAAATTAGTGCTCGCACTTATGGCGCAATTAGTTGGCTATTGTTTTGCGAGCTGCAGAAATAAATAAATCAAATCTGAATAGACTGAGTGGAAAAGCATCCGCTGTCTAAACAAGTCATATTGAGACACATAACTGAATTAGACATTCGCATCCAACCGGATCGGAATCATCTTACATTCGCGACGTGCGTTCGACTCTGAAGCGCGATTGCTTCTTCATTTGCCTAGATTCGCATTTGGAGCAAGCAACATGTTCGGATCGGCATCGTGTGAGTGCTGTCGAGTTTCGAATTTCATTTCGTATCGGTGACAGCGTAAACCAATTTGCAATCGACGACTTTCTTGGTTGGGCATTTTTAGCTAAACCAACTAAATCCAAATTCTGTTATCTTAGCCTTCAACTCTAAACATTTTCCATCAGTATCGACAAGTTTGTCCTTTTGCGTGTTTAACACTCATTGCATTCAATAGAAAAAAGAAGTGAAGAAGCTAAATATTGTTAATGATAGTCATATCCGTATAAAACGTCATAAGATTTGGCATTTTATCTGTTTTGCAATCGAATAAAGTTACCACTAACTCTAACAGTGGCTAAATTTTTATTTACCCCTTATCGTCATACCATGGATATAATAGAGAAATATAAATATAACTATGTTGACAATCAAAAATTGATAATCAGTAAAAGATTGTTCCTATAATTTGCACATAAATTTCCAAATTTATTAATTATTCGGTCAATTATCATTCTAACTAGCATTTGTGTTTTTCATTTTATCTGGATAAATATTTGTTTTTCATATTCAATTTTGTTGTTAATAAGGAATTTGTCTCGAAAAATTGTCTGCACAAAATTGCTAAATTTTTATGTACCTTTTGTCGTCATGACAACAAAATTATCGATGTAATAAAGAAGTATAAATCACAATCAAGAATTGACAATCAACACAAGATTGTACGTTTTATTTGCAAATAAATTTTCAAATTTATTATTTATTGGATCAATTATCATTGTAAATAGCATTCGTGCTTCTTATTTTATCTGGAAAATGTTTGTTTTTCATATTCGATTTTGTTACCAATAAGGAATTTGTCTCGAAAGCTCTTCACCCAAAAATGGCCCATCTGAAATGTCGCGTTTTTGATAGCTGACAGTTTTTCTTGACAAATTCCTAGGCACACAAAATCACATGAAAAAACAAACATTTATCCGATAATATGATAAGCACTCGTGCTATTACTGTTGATAATTGATCTCATGCGCAAAAGAAACATCATAACATTTAGTTAGCATTTTACCCCTTTTGCAAACGGATAAAGTTACCTCTAACTATTACAGCGGCTAAATTTTTCTTTACTTTTTGTCATCTGGATAACGTTAGAAAATTATTGATGAATTTCAGAAATATAAATACAACGAAGTAAAAATCAAGTTGTTGAAGTAATTTTGACAATCAAAAATTGACAATCAATTGTTGTTCGTTTAATTTGCAGATAAATTTTCGAATTTATTAGTTATTCGATCAATTATCATTCTAAATGGCATTCGTGCATTTTATCAGGATAAATGTGTTTGTTTTTCATATTCGATTTTCTTGCCAATAAGGAATTGGTCTCAAAAAACTCTCTACCCAAAAATGGCCCATCTGAGGTGTCGCGTTTTTGAAAGCTGACAGTTTTTCTCGACAACAAAATTGCATGAAAAAACAAACATTTATCTAATAAAATGAAAAGCACTCATGCTATTAGTGTTTATAATGGACATGCTTACCTCCGCCATTCTGATAACAGATATACGGGAATCTCCATACATTGCCCAAATCGACGGCGAATCCGATGACAGCTAACAGAAATTCGACCTTCTTGTCCCAAGTTTCGCGTTGTCGGTCTGGGGTGAGAGCGATAACCACCATTTCCTTGGCGACTTGTTTGCCATTCTTCTCCTTGCTTTTGGCATTATTGCAGCTCGCGATGTTTCGCAACGCATTTCGCGTGATGAGTGCCGTATGTGCGCCAGCTTCTTCGGGATTCGGCAACGTGTCCTCATCTTTGCCGTGATGGTTCGGTGTATCGGAAGGATCATTTGCATCCATCGAATTGCCGCCACTACCACCATTTTCCGCCGATTCCGTCGCTGCCATCGTAACTAGCAACATAATTACAATTTCACCATTCAAAATTTATTTATATTTTGTTATTTGCATTTCATCCTCAACATAGAGTTGACCTATTTATATGAATACTATGATATCCGGATAGCAAGATGTCATTTATGAGAAAGCGAAAAATTCATTTGCTGTTGAAGTTGTTTCTCATATCCCTTTTTAATTGAGAAGGGATTTTGCATTTAAATAAACAACTTTTATATAAATAACTTCAATATTTCCATCATAGTATATTTATAGAAACATATCTTGCAAATATGTGGTATTTTTATACCAAAGTATATCACAACCTTCTTCTATAATCTTTGGATAAAATTAATCATTTCCCCATGTTAAAAATAGCAAGTAATTATTATCGAGAGTACTAATCTTAAGACTTATAGACCAAACCTTCCTGGAACTACTCCTGCTATTCATATAGTCGAAAACTGTTGCAACTCACGTAATATCGCAGTACAAATTGGATATGACCTTATTATGCTATTATAATACGTATCAAATTGAAAATGTCTGACCAAATGGCCAAGCACAGATGATGGACTTCTGTGCGGGTATTCAGATTTCCTGCTCTTGTTCAATTCCTCTTCGTTGGTCGGAATGATGAAACTCTCTGAGATAAACTTGATAATACTTTGATAAACAGATGCCAGCTTCCGGTCTGTTGAATAAACCAACTCGGAATATTCATATTTATGGAAATAGTTTATATCACTGCATTAATTCATTACATTTCCAAGCCGTTTTCTTGTAAGAAAATTTTCCGAATAAAATGTTTAAATTCAATTTGAAATATCAATCAAATCCATACAAAAAATGCGCAATTATTATTGATACTAACACATAGTATAAAATATCTAACATCTAAAATTGCCCTAATCTAATCCCCTAAAGTTATGAGCGGACTACATGTGACAGAAAACCTGAGGAAAAGTATCACAAATTGGTGACAGTTTGCAACACTTCATTTCCTGCGCTTCCACAAATCGAACACAAATCACGCAATATCAAGGCTGCCGAAGAAATAAGAAGACATAAAGTAAGAAGCAAGAGTGGCAGGAGAAATACAATTGCACTTCGGATGAAGAAATGTGCGTAACTACGCATCCAACATCGACAGCGGATGCTGCGGAACGTGTTCTATTGGCATCATTCGATCATAGGGCATACCTTTTGCACCATTATCGCGAAATCACGATGATGCTGTCTTGTCAACGCTCGCCTTTTTGCGGAAAGTATTCTTCGTCGACTTACATGTCTGTTAGAGATGACATACTACTAATAACGAAGTTTGAGCGTAACACTTTGCAGCATTTATTAAGAAAATTGTAAGAAATCTATGTTATATTATAACTTCAAATATATTTTACTATTCAAGAAATATGATGGTATTAGATCTTTTTCTAAAAGGTGCAGTCATTTAAGAATCTTCATATTTATTCTGTTGCAGCATAAATTTGAATAGAATTTCGTGTTTCTTTTCATTTCTGCGCCCAAAGGTAACAATCCGAATTTGAACTTTGTTTAGTTGCAAATTTGCAGATTTTGTAAATTGTATTTTAGATGACACTATTTCTAGCCATTAATTAATTAAAGGAAAAAAGTTGCTTATCTCATTTAATATAAACCATCAAAGATATACGAATATACGAATATTTATCCCAATGTTTGCCGTTTAACAATTAAATTATCTTCCAAAACTACGAATTTGTGTCATAGAAAATAAAGTGGCATTCTACGATTAAAAATTTCTGCCGTAGTTTACATATTTTATATTCATCTTTTAATTCCAAACATGTTCTCAAATATTGTATGCTTATTTTTTTCCTAATCAAATCTGCAATTAATGGTATTCGGTAAACTCCAGAGATTATCAGAATTCAGTGAGAAGATCAAAGTGATAAATCTTATATTCAATGCAACAATTAATTAAGGGTTTCCAAATTAGATAAGGAAAACATGAAAAATTGCCAAAAAATAGATTTTCCTCCACCATCTTTTCCCTTTCTTTAAACATTAAATAATGAATTTAATCCTGGACTGAATATTGATATTAAATAGCTATCTTATTGCAATCTAATTTTTATATTATACAAATTGAAACTACTATTTTTTCTATAATAGTTATTTATTATAAATTGTAGTTTTCCAATTAGGAATCTAATGTCAACTACAAATAATTTTTATTTGAAAATTAATAATTACAACTGCATAAAATAACTCATAAAATAAGATTGAATAAATAATAAAGAACCATAAAAACATAAAACTAAAAGATCTATAATTTATAAACACAAGACATATTGGAATTGCAAAAATTTAACATCCTACATAGAAGTTATAATTTCGGACGGGTTATTAATACTTCAAAAAATAAACAATTGCCAAATTAAATATTACACCAACATATACGTTTTTAATAAATTGATATTCTTCAAGGAAATTCTCCAAAGAATATCAAACGGTAAAAATTCCGAAGGAAAATAAATTTATCGTCCCCAAAAAACTTTAATTTTACAAATATGAAGAGGTAACTCACCGGTTTTTGTAAACTTTATGTAGATGTGAAAATAGTTATGTCAGCGTCAGGAGGCATGCTCGGCGCCTCTTTTCGATATCACCTCGCAGGAACGTTTGTGGACGTCGTTCACTTTAATTGGTGAGTAATTTGAAAGAAATTTCTGGAAATGTTGTAAGTTGCAATGCGGCTGGTTAGTAAAGGCCTCCTGTACCGGCCGACGGATGGACACCAACTGTAGGCGAAGTTGCGCTCGTTACGTACGTTTTGGACTTTGCCGCAGCGAGATCCTTCCTTCCGTTTTCGGCTAATATGCACCTACTACAAGTAGTAAAAGCCGGCTATACGTTCCAGGTGTTTGGGGGCGGAAAACGCCGCCTGCGCGTTCACTTACGCTCAGTTTTACTACATTGCAATAATTCGCAAACAATTCGGAATTGTTTTCAAAAATTAAATGGCAAACTAAAAATAGAGCACAAATCATCATCCAACAGAAATATTAGATACTCAGATGGTTAATAAATTAACCCTGGGGGATAATATTAGAGTCATATTCAAAATACATAACAGATATTTAAATTTTGTCCAAAAATTGGCGAGGAAGTTTGATTATTTTAGTAGTTCAAAATAGAGTACTATTTTCCATTATCAAGCAATAAAGGATAGCTAAAGATAATAATAGTAGTAATTACAGCATTATTTAAAAGAGAAAAGTTATTGAAACTACAATATACTTTTCAAAAAAATTGCCACATTTATTTTAGTCTAGTTCAATTTTTCTTGCAGATTTCTAAACATTATCACGCAATTCGCTCAAAGAGAGCAAAAAATGTCCTTTACCATGTTAAATTTAAAATTTGACTGATTTGTATTTAACTATTATAATAAAAGTCTTCATTTCAGATTCAACAAACACAATTTATACTTTAATTTGAGCTGAAATAAATCTGCAATTTCAACAAACTTTTGTAAAATTGTATCGAATTTATTAATTTTCGGTTTATAAGACAATAGAATCATACATAATGCATAATTGAAATAATCTAATTAACTTATTAAATTATAAACATACTAAATTTTTATTTAGTATCAAGAACATGAATACAATATAGTTTCTTTTCAAGTTATCCAATCTTCCTAACGATATTACCTCATTAACTTATATTATATTTTCTTTTGCATAGATATTTATGTTAATATATAATATAGATCTCCTAGATATTGAATTTTCAAAAGTAGTTTCCTGTAAAAATAAATCTATTCCTATGAACAGAATATAATTAAATTCACCTCAAACCCATCTATTAACGCTAAATCTAATAATGTGTTAATGCAAAAACATATTACAATAATACTAATTGAATCTAACAAAACTATTTACACTCGTTAGTTGTTACACAATTTCATTGAATGGTCAAACTAAAATAGAAATTTTGATAATTGATTATAATTAACATCAGTACTTTATAAATAGCATGCACGGTTTTTCTTCAAAACCAAACGCAATAATTTTGTTACTCTCTGACTATTGAATCATTCATTGATTCATAAATTGCATTTATTCCAAGAAAACATTTATGTGTTAATGTTAGATAATTGCAATAAAAGGACACATCAAAACAGAAGAATCTAACATAACAAAAAAAACTGATGAAATTATAACTACATATTTTCATGGTCGTATCGTGGATTTCTTTAAGATATACTCCCGTATCAAGAGTTACGATTTCTAATTTTAACTTCTGAAATGTTCCTTATTATTATATTTTAGTCATCCAATCGTATAAAAATATTTTACGAGACAACTCGCGCATCAACATTGGGCCAAATTAACAATTACACAACTATCGTAGACAATAATAAAATTTGTACCAAATCATAAGAGAACTCTATAGGATTTCGAGCGAAAAAGGCATTTCTGTATCAAAACATACCATTTTAACAGACAAAGAACTCCGCAATTGTTTTATCATTGCATTGCAAATTATTTCCCTTACTTAATTTATTTTTTGTGCGGCTTTAGTCTGAATAGTATTCGCTAAAATTCTTTTGACATTCGCTGCTGGTCCATTGCTCTACCAAGTTCTCGGTTTCATCTGTTAAAGAAGACAAGATGTCCGGGATCATTCGCTTGCGAAGTTGTTTTTTGGTAGCTACCATAAACTGTAAAAAGAACAAGAAAATTCAATGAGTATTTAATCTTTCTACAAACGAAATATAAATAGTTGAAATCATAATGTAGAAATATACATACTTGTGCAGATTTGTCAGAAACACCTTTCACAGTAGAGAAGAGTTCCTTGGCATAAGTTTCTGAAGGCAACATTTTCGTAGCTAATCCTAATTTTAGTGCATCACACGCTGTTAATGTTTCTGAACTATACAATAGTTCATTGACCAAAACGTTTTGCGACAGGTGTGGCAATAAAAGCAGAGAACCGCCTTCAGCAATGCAACCAAGTTTCGCATTGGGTATCAAAAATGTTGCCTTTTGGTCTACGATAATCATGTCAAACAATGGTAACATTGTAACGCCCAATCCATTACAATCCCCATGGATGCCTGCTACGAGTACTTTCGGAAATTTCGCCAAGCATAAAAGGAATTCTCTGTAAAAGAAATGACAATTATTAGACCCCAGTAACAAACACTATTAAATTAGCGTACTTTATACTATTCGCAAGTTTCTTCGCAGCTGATTTTCTGGCCGCCTCCTTAGGATTTGTCAACGTTTTAAAATTCAAGCCATTGCAGAAAGATGGACCGTTTGATGTGATGACAACCACATTGACATTTTTATCAGCTTCAATTTCTTCTAATAATGCAACTATTTCGTGCATTACCTACAAAAAATTGATTGTATTACTTTCGAATCATTTTTGCGTCCCTTAACTTACCTCATTCGTAAGATAAACATTATTATCATCCTCAGCAGTGACTCCCAAATCAATTTGAATAAATTTATTTAACTCATTAACATCAAAACTTTTATACTTATTGTATTTCTCCGAAGGATTCAATTTGATATCAACTAATTTCTCGAAGTGATCGTTATTGAGTTTGGCGCTCGGTTTCACTTCTAACTTAAGCTTCTTGGATGGTTCCGATACGCATGGAACGTTTTCAGTGCGTCTGCTCGAACGTCGCTCTGATTTCTTAACTTTTCTATCATCGTGATCATCTTCTTCGCCCATGCTGGAATATGAGCTACTTGAATGACGACGAATAATGCGTGATTCTGAGCCGGAGAATGCATGGCCAGGTGAAGGTGGCGGACTATGAACTGAACTTCTATTCGAATCCTTTGATTTTTGCCTCGATATGGGATTTGGTGTTGGCGGACACATGATCTTTTTCAGCGGCCTTATGATTGGCATTGGCGAAGCTGCAGCATCTTTCTTTCGCAATGCCTTTGGTGAAGCTCTGTCGGCCACATTCCTCAAATCATTCAAATCACTCATTATTTCATCGGTCTTTGATTGCAACGATTTATTTCGGGTTTTCTTGGTGGGCATATCCTCAGATTTGATGGAGTAGAGCATATTTACAGCGCCCTCATCCATCAATAATTTTGACACCTCGTTCAAACGACGTTTGATTTTTGGAACAGCCAACTTATCCTTTTCTGTATCTGATTCATCTTTAACGTTTTCTTCCTCTTGCGGTTCGTCGTCTTCTGTCTCCATATCATCTTCGTCGTCTTTATTGGCAACTTTTGGCTTGTTCGTAGTATTCGGCGATTTTTTTGCTAACTCTATGCGTTTAATAACCGGTTTTACTTCCCTTTTTGACTCAGCCTTCTTTTCTTCCGGTTTTAGGTTTTTCTTCGCGGAAGCTTCGTCCGGATCCCAGATGACCTTTCGCTTAATAATACGGGAACTCTTAGTGACGTAGGTGTTAGTAGCTTCCGTGGGAGTTTTTGGCGATTTAACAGTCGTTTGTTCGGGATTGGGACTGGGATCTTCCTGTGGGGAAACAATAGGTTTAGGATTAATTTGTTGGAGCAATTCTTCGGATATTTTACGTTTACGCGTGTACGTTTTCAGTGGCGTATTGCCACTAAAACGTGATTTCGCCGAATCCTCTCGTTTAAGAATACGCGCCTCGTGCTGCCGTCCCACTTCTTTCTTCTTCGGAACCTGCGGTGGATCCTCTGGCAGCTCGCTTAATTGCTTTAATGCGATTTCGCGTTCACGTTCAGCAGTCATCTCCTTCTCCTCGTGAGAGTCCTTCTCAGGTTCCGGATCACCGTCACCCTCTAAAATAGCAATAAGGTCAGAATTATCAAGTTTGTCTGATTCCTTTTTAACTGCAGAATTCAATCTACTAAACGCGGGTCGGCCTCTAGGGCGTGTCCCAACGGCCGATATGACTTTCTTTTCCTTCGGCGCCAACTTTTTGGCCAAAGTCTGCGTAATTTTCTTTGCGAATAAGTTCTGTCCACGTGTGTTATCTCGACTAAAGCGACGAGATCTTTCTAGGATCTCCTCGGCAATTTCCTGCTTCGAAACAATTTGGCTTGTCAAGTTCCGATAGGGAACTTTGACACCAAGACGTGGTTTTGGTGGAGCCTTCCCGTTACGAAACGAATCATCAGCCGGATTTACAATATTGCGCCCGAGAACATGATTTGGGATCTGGAGCTTTTTTGGTCCACTTCGCTTTTTGGGAACCTAAAATGCAATACACTTACAGATAGAGATTTGGGCATATAGATTACAAAGTTTACCTTTGGTGATTTTGTAGTAGTATTATCAGTTTCACCTTCTTCTTCACTACCAACAGTTTCAATAAAATATACTTCTCCAGTTTCATCAACAACATGAACAACTTCTTTGGTGTTTCCCTTATCATCTGAGGTAAGAATAACAAATTGCTCACCAGGCTGCAATTCACCACTCTTAATTTTATCTTCAATCATTTTTGCAACTGCTTTATCCTCTGTCTCTACCTTTGGCTTTTTGAGCTCAGATGTATCAGGTTCCTCTGTTTTGGCTTTCTTAATAGATGAAGCAAGTATATATTCACCAGTTGTTTCTTCCAAAATCATTTCCCCTTCCATTGATGATTCGCTGGACAAAAGAGAAGATTCCTCAACTTGTAAATGTACTTCCTGAACATCACCAGTTTCAGATTGAATACTGGATGCATCATTTGTATTAGTTTCCTCAGGAACTATTTCATGCTCTTCCTGAACTTCTTCAATTTGCATAACATCTTCAGTTAGTCCCACACTAGGAACTTCAAGGTTTTTGGGTGGTTCTTCTTTTGGTTCTTCAATAATTGGATGACTTGAACCATCATCAATTGTTTCACCTTCAACAAAATCAACCGATGAAAATTCTTCTATCAATGGACCTGTTCTCTCTGCCTCAGTGCTTGCCACAGGTGCTTCGATATTAGGTGTTGTAACTTCAGTCTCTGATAACATCTTTGGTGGTTGTTCTAGATCAATTTTGACTTCTTCATTTACTACTTTAACAGTATCTTCCTGTTTTGTACCCAATGTTGGGGTAGCATCAGTTTCGTGTTTTATTTCCTCAGTTATATTTGAATTGATTTCTGCTGGAATCTCTACAGAGCCATCAGCAGTTGTTGCTCCATCAACTGAATCGGTGGAACCTTCCATGATACCAGTTTCTATAAAAAAGTATAATAATTGTTGAAATTTCTGTTTATTTGACATCTTTTGCAGGCAATTTGAGGTATCCATAATGTGAACGTATGCAACACACCACAAGCGTTTACAGTAAACAATCGAAAAACATACCTTTGCGAGAACCAAATATCGTATTTGCTTATTTCGAAGGAAGTAACATAACACACTATCACCCAATTGCGTTTAGAAGTAAGAATAATATTTGTATTTCAAGTAATTCGCACTTATTCCTGTACTTAATACCACAATTTAAGAAAACGCTGAGCGGCCATTGCATGCAACTCGTCTTTACTGCTGGATGCTTGATGCGTTTACTTGTGACGTAATTTATTTATATTCCAGATATTCGACATCAGATGGTGCTGCTCCGGTGAATATATGCAACCCTTATGGATTTATTTATTTTTTGCGCCTTGCCAATATGAATTTCACTTAAATAATTAGTATTTAAGTATGAATTGCAAGCATAATTATATTTTTAAATGAGCGACAATCTAAGCGTAGATAACAAATGTCAACATGTAAGGGCTAATCGTATTTTAATGTTCTTGAAATAGTTACAATAGTCACTAATTGTATTCTATTAAGACTCATATTTCCTTCATTTAACATTAGAATTTGTATACAAGGTATACAAGTTGCATTTGCAATCCGAATGGGGTTGCAACAACATCATGTTTTTGTAAAATAAATTTTTATAATATGTGGTACAGAGAAATTCTATTTTTGTGAAATTCCCTAGATTACATACACTTTTAGGTTGAAGATAAGAATCAAAGTATCACTTTTCAATCATTAATCATGATTAAAACGAATACAATAATAAATTCGCAGATTTTATTTTTTTGGCCAGTGATGCCGATAACATTAATAACATGACAGTTTTGACGTTTGCCTACTTCGATTCCTATCTGGGATAGCTGTCGTCCTCGTCGTCGCGCTCACTCCGCTTATTGCAGCCATGTTGACCTGCATGGTGTTATATTCTCGGTTTCGTAGTAAATTTAACTAGTTTATAGCAACTATTAAAATACATTTGACACAATGCCCAAGTGTGATATGAAAACAAGATATTTACCGGCGACATTCGCATGGATTATTCTGCTGGGTGCAACATCCCTTTTCTTCTATTTCCCGTAAGTTTACATTGACATATACCGAGAGCACTTGAGAGCAGAGATGTTGCATTCGGAAATGCTGTGATCATGGTTTATTCTTTTTTTTCGCAACTCATAATGCACAATTTCCATGTTATTTCAGAGCTGAATACTATATACACAACTATCCATGGGTGCCAGCATATCAAGGTGTCATAACATTCTTTGTACTTGCAAATTTTACATTGGCAACTTTTATGGATCCTGGTGTGATACCAAAAGGTAATCAATTTACCAATTTAGCAGAGTGTCTTTGATTCAGACATTCAATTATTATGCTTTAATTCAGACCAAACTCATAAGAATATATCTGCATCACTAATTGGCACATTTATTTTTAGCACCACCTGATGAAGACCGAGAAGATGACTTCAGAGCACCACTATATAAGAATGTAGACATAAATGGGATTACTGTTAGAATGAAATGGTGTCTTACATGTAAATTTTATCGTCCACCAAGATGTTCTCATTGTAGTGTTTGCAATCATTGCATTGAGGTATGTAAACTCCTTTTATTCTTTATTTTAAGTAGTGTATTATTTAACAACATTATGAAACAATTATTTGGCATTCTCAACAATATAATTATTCATAACATAAATTTATTTGTTTGATGGTCAAAACCAGCTGTTTTTATTTTGGTTACAAATGTTAGTTTCAAAGATAAGTAAATGTCACATTTTAACTGTTGACTCATTCAAATCTAGGAACACTGCATTGATATCTGCAATGTTTTTGTTTATCTTTATTGATTAGCAATCAAAATAATTTTCATCATTTTACTTTGTATTTATATTTGAATTTAGTGACCTTTATTTATAAATAACTTCCTAAATGTAAATTCGGCATGTTGATTTTGTTAGGGGAATTTATAGAAAACGATTCTTTTCTGAATCTTGTGAGTTTTTCTAAATGGATTCTTTTTTATGAACATTTGTTAGAAGATTCAACAACACAAGCAAAAGCTTAGCAATAGCAAACTAGCAAATTCATTTATAAAATCTTTCAGACATTAGCAGCTGCAATTTAATCATGATTTTCCTTGTGTAAACAAACATGTAGAATGAACATATGTCAGAGAAATATGGAAACATAGAACTAATGCTCCAATTATATCATACAATAAACAATGTCAGGCAAATATTTTCGCGGACTACTAAGCTGCGATGAGAGCAGTAATTGGGGATTAGTTAGTTCATGTAAGAAAAGAAACTAAAGTAAAAACATTTTTATAAAGATAAAAATGTGGTAACTTATACACTTTATTCAACAATTCAACAAGCAAGTTTGTTTATAAATTTTGGTAAATTTACTTTTCATAATTCTAGGATCTAGAAATACTGGGTTTGAGATTCTTTCAAGCTGTTGAAATTATGAATTAGGATATAGGATAGCTTACTGTGTAATTAATTTAAACATTTTTTTGTAGACGTTTGATCATCACTGCCCGTGGGTTAACAACTGCATTGGAAGACGGAATTATCGATTCTTTTTCTTCTTCTTGATATCGTTAAGTCTTCATATGATTAGTATATTCACGTTAAGTTTGATATTTGTTCTCCAAAAGAAGGATCGCATCACAGAAGTGGAGCCAATCGTGGCGTATCCTTTTCGATAATTGCTCATTACTGAATTGAAAAAGCCATTATGTTTAATTTCCTTAATGATTTAAACAGTATAGTGCTTATGGTAATTGTTGTACTTCTTGCGATCCCCATATTTGGATTAACAGCGTTTCATATGGTGTTGGTATCAAGAGGTCGAACTACAAACGAACAAGTCACAGGCAAATTTAAGGGCGGATACAACCCATTCTCTAAAGGATGCTGGAATAATTGCTGTTACACACAGTTTGGACCACAGTTTCCCAGGTAAACTAGTAAAATTTTGTCTAATATTGCTAGTACGAAACAATTAATTTATAATATATAACCGTATTATATGTATTAATTTAGGTGCTAATGTTTCATCGTTGTTGACTGCACTGATTGAAATTAACAAGATATTTTGCGACACGGTACAAGACTTGTGTTTGTATTGCTTCTTAATTTTTCTTTGTCAATATTCGTTGGGAAAAGTTTCTGGTGTGTTTTATAGCTTGCTTTTGTGATTTCAGTTTAATGCGACGGAAAAAATATGTCGCTAAGAAGAAGCATTGCTTACATGGACCAATTGCTACCATCACAAATGATAGCCAGGTGAAAACCTATATGGATAATAGCAATGGAGTGAGAAGCCCGAATTCAAACGCTTATAATAAGGTAGGAATCAGCGATATTGTTTGATGAAAATACTAATTTCTTTTTTGTAAAGCTATCGCCTGGACGCGACGGAATGGACTTGGACCTCGAACCATCTGCATCGCAATCACAAGACTGTGAGCCAACCCCTCCCTTACAGAGACATGGCTCTAAGAATAATTTCTTCCTACCTCCCGTAGATGGGGAGTCTCCCAGACATCCGCCGCAACAGCGAATGCAATACGCTCGACACAGTCCGCATCCGCGGCCGCGTGCTATCGATCCGAATCGAAGCGGAACTCCAGACAGCCTTGGTCCGCAACGGCCATCGCCGACGATGCAGCAGCGCATCAAGAGCTTGGGAGTTCCGACGCCGATAGCAATGTCTAGTCCAGTCAGAAGGTAAGCTATCGAACAAGATTTGCTTGAACTTGAAGTCCTCATTTGGCACTCAAATCTGCAACAACTTGATACATTGCGTATGAAAAGGATGCAAATGGGAGACGAGTAAGTTTGGTGTTTCTAGGTGGACGTGACATGAGGAGCTTTAGCCATTTTATTTCATATGCTAGAAATGTAGTTGCTTCCTCTCCACAGATCTAATCCCAGCAGCCCCACTCAGCCCCGAAGACCCGACTTCATCGGAGTTCCATCGAATCACCAAAGTATGAGCATGGGCCAGCCGTACTATGATTTTCAGCCAAACCAGTGCCAACGGCCACCGATCGCCCCCGCTGGTGGCGCTTACGGTGGCAGTCCGCAACGCCGCTTCATGTCTGAGGGCGAGCTCGTGCGGCAGATGGACCTCGTCCCAACGCATCCGCGCAGCAACAACACGGTGGACAACATCAGGGAGCTCGCCAATTCGCCGCAGCGCGGCGTCTACATGTGGAAGGATACGTCGCCGGGGTATCCACCTGCCCAGCATCCAGACTTCTACCGATCCAATCCTACTAGTCCTACTCAGCAGGCTGCTTATAGCGCTCAGCGTACATATCATCCGGCAATCCGCGGCGGCGTCTCCGTTTACCCGCAGCCGCCGCAGAGTCCTCAGGTAAATCGGCGTGCGCAGATGGGCGCCAGCACGCCGACGATAACGGCGGACGCGCGCCGCCGCCCGATGTCGTTTGTCCGCGCGCTCGAAATGACTGATTCGGTCGAAATGAATTCGACCGGCAGTGGCGGCCACCACGTTGGGCAAGGCAGACCGTCCACGCCGGACAGAAACAGTGTCTATGATATGAACTATGAGATATCGGTATAGGGAAGGTGTTGGCACTCTCGCTACGCCGAATGAGTGCAATTGAGTTTCGCAGTCAGTCGAAGACTTTGACGACGTATAGGAACGTACACGCCGCAGTAAGCTAACACATTCCGTTCATCGTTAACGGTTTTACATTTTATCATGTCCTCAATGAGAACAAACACTTACTAATAAGATAAAGGATATACAGTCAACACTGGAAGGCATTCGATGGCTGACGTCGAATAGATAGGAAAACGGGGAGTTGACAGAGATATATAGCAGCTTGAAGTTTAGTGTGTGTATAACTCTATATGTTATTTGTTGTTAATCTATAATATTTAAAAGAATGACCCTTTTCTATTTTATCTAATTAGTGTGACTGTACGTTTAAATTATTCATTGACGCTGACGGAGTGGAAAACCGATCTGCAAGAGGATAATAATAAGTGAGACAAGTATCGGTATGGAAACCGAACAATTTTAGATTATGACAACAATGATGGTGGCGCTAGAGTAATTAAATGAAAACTGGTGCTCAATTCTTAATAGAACACTGAATTCGGTAACACAAAGATGAAAATCCTGGCTTCCAATTCGACCAAAATAGATTGTTTTGGGGAATGCACCATAAGCAATTTAATCACTTTAACATTGCACGATTCTCGATGAATTAAATGATGAAAATTATGATGAAACGGGAGGCATACTATTACTAGCGCCCATTATGCCAAAGGAATGCTGGCATTTAGAATGGATGGAATCAAAAGAGATAAAACGGTGACTTATCTTGTTGATTTTTGCTCTTTAATTCTGGCATAGACTTTTTATTTTTACCTCTGTTTTTAAGCGCACTGTAAAATATTTTAAAGATACATTCATATTTTAGCATTCATTTAGAAAGCATCAGTAATTGTTTGATTTATAGGATTTTGTTGATTTTATGGTGTACACTACAAATATTACTAATGAGCAGTGTGAATTGTCAAACATTAAAAAATACTTATCAATTAAAGAGGTTTTTATTTGTTTATAAATTTGTTTGGCAGTTGCTCATGAAAAGACTGTTAGCGACATTCTGTGTGATTAGATGAATAAAATATTTAAAATGGATTGCAGGCACATACACATTGAAAAGAACTGCTAAATAAATTGAAAAGTTCTAGTTCATATAAAATGGAATTAAAAACAAACAATTGGAATATGATTTTAAACAAATGAGTGTGTTTTAATATCCAATTTACTACTATTAATGGTGAACGTGCTACAAAGTGGAAATTAATCAATTAACGAAAATGACGAAGTTATGTAAATTGTATTATAAATGGGGAAATGTTATAAATTACATGTATACAGTATTGCACATTGGCTCAGGCATATCTAACAACATCTGGAGCACTTTGCGAATTACTCATTGTTTCTAATATTTCATGTATTCACTAATTTGCAAATGCTCCAAATTTGTAACTAAAACGAATATAAATTGTAACGAAAACCATGAGAATTGAAAAGAATCGATGATTAAATTCTAACTAATTATAAAATGATTACTATTTTGGACCGCTAGTAATTGTAACACATTGAGATATACATATTGATTACAAAAGTAGCAACAATATTTCTATATGTTACTTCTGGGGGAATAGACATTATTTGTTGAATGTACTATATATAACAAGAAATGTTTTTATTGTCACTACTAGTGGATGTATTTATTATCATTATTGTTCTTCTTTATTTCAGTTTTACGTAAAAACCTCCTTTTCTTTTTGTTTATTTCTTAAAACAGGAAGCGAAACTTGGGGAAACATTTGAAACGAAACTTAAATGTGATTGTATTTCGGAAAATTTCGCGCATGGAATTCTTATTAGATTTCCTTAGTGCAAACGACGACTTGCCAGTCAAAAAATATGATGTCGTAAATAGCATATTGGATAAACAAGCATTCAACCTTCATATATTGATATATAACATTTTGTCCTTATTTTTGGAACATGAAAAAAGAATGATTTAATAAATAAAAGGTATATATAAGGTTACATTGTAAGTTTAAATTTATTCCAATTTCATTTTAATTCATCTACATTTTAGTTAAGTTATGTGAAAAATTCTTTGGTAAAAGAAGTAATAAATACGTCAGCTGTAAAGAAATCGACGAATTTCTATTTCCGCTAATCTATATGACATTACAAATTGATTATCGCAGAAATGATATAAATAGATATGAGAAGCTCAATTATCCTACAGTTTTAACAGTCTTATCGTTGAAATGATCATTGTTTCGTGATCATGGACGGCGTATCGATGGTGGTTGACCAACCTGCTTAAAAATTCGGCATTTTTTCACCATTGTGCGGAAATATCTTAAACAATGCCATGAAGGTACTTGGATCATTGCATCGTACGGCTGCAACAAACACATTAAATTAATTGCTTGCTAGAATCATAAAATAAGGTTCATATTCTAGCAATGCTACCAAAACCGTCGTAATGTAGTAACCAGCGTGGGTTCACATGCGAACGTGACAAATATTTGGGTTAACGACAATTTATTACAATCGGCGGAACAGTATCATCCATCCGACAACTATAAACTAATTAAATTTGATGTAATCGAGTGTAAACGACGCCTTTGGTAGCAATGAACTCCCATATCAGAGCTGTATACGATGTGATATTTGCTCGCTCTTATTTGTTTGTTGCATCTAAGAAGATGAGAGTTGCAAAAACACTAACATGCCTATATCTTCAATGATTACAGCGAAAACAAGATAAATGCAGCTTATTAACTTCCTTGATTATGGTAAAAAATTACTGACATGAGAACATTTATACACCCACAATAATGGGTCAGTATAATTGCAACAAGTCATGATTCAGATTAATTCTGAATCTCAATGGACTTTAAGTTGCGTGTTTTTGTTTTTGCGCATGGTACATCATTTGCTACGCGGAAGTTTTAATCAGGAATAAATAATCTACGAATGCGCTGCGCAGTAAGAGTAATTTATATGTGTAGCAATCGGGGTGATGGCTAAACTATATTATTGTATTATTATCATAGTTCAAAAGTTATTTTCTTCAGTAGCGAATCCAGTTCAACAACAGACTATCATACTAATCTGCTAATAGTCTCCAAAAATACCCTTAATTTATCTTTAATTTAAAGCATAAAAAACTGAGAGTTTAGGTAATTAATTGGTACCTTCACATATTCATCGATACCAGATAGTAACAAAAGAAATTAATATTCATGAACATATGTCTGCAGGTAACTAAAATCGTTAAGTTATAAATAATTTAGTGCCGCATTATTATAGATTTTTTCAGCGCAACCTTTCCTAGAATGCTAAAGTTCTTGTTGTGGTCACGCATGAACGTTCATACTTTATGGATGAAAAGTAGGTATAATTAATAATTATTTCAAATTAAGATAATTAAAAATCTATATGAAATTTAAAAATATTAACAACAAATACATAGCAATTTATTCGAACTGGTTCCTAATGTGAATTTATTGCTCTTATTGGATTTGCATTCAATGCATTTATTTGATGAAAAAGGTTTAATAATGCAATGCTGTAAAACAAAGGAAATCGATGTTTAACAGTTAAACTACACCTAAACTATTGGAAATATTCTATTTTTAGTATAAGTACGCGTGCAGCAAGCAATTCAATTAAAAATTCATTAGACCAATGTAACAACATCGAAGACAACAAGTCTAGATAAATCAATTGGACCGAATTAGGTTGTTTTATCATGTTTTATCAAAAAACGATAATATTGTTTCAATCAAAAATTGCAAATAACATTATAACTTACGCTTTCCGAACTAGTTGGATGGCTTTCAGCATAATCTATGCTCCAAATGCACAATGCCGCAATTACAATCGCAAATAACGTGGGAAAACGCATTTGCTGACTTTATTGTACTGAATTCTGCAATAATAAAATTACACTCGAATCGAGCAGCGCACAACTCTGTAGAAGTCGCGCTCGAGCTTGTGGATCACCCTTTCTGACCGAAGTTTAATGCGCAAAGAGCATATATACTCTTTCTCTACCATTGAATATGCATTTGCCCTGCACACATAAACATTGTATTCCATGTACAAAACGCACACAACCGCTTGCATTTCAAATACATATGAGTTTGTTTTGAATGATTACATGCTGGACGCTTAAACGTTTTCAATGATAACTCATCTATATAGCAGATAGAACTTGGTAGATTCTTAACGTTACAAATGTTAGACGACAATTGCACGTGTCGTGCATATATATTCTCCAAAGTAATAAACGTAAGTTATTGGAATTGGAGGCGGCAGCTTACAAAGCTGCCTTCAAAACATTGCGTACCCTAGTTACCTAGTTTTAGACGCCTCCTTGTACTATATTTTGCGTTATGATTTAATAGATTGCAGACGTAAATTCGCATGCCAATTACCTATTCTTTCCAATAAGAAGCTGGAAAATTTTATGATTAATATAATTGTGCAACCTAGTCATAATAATGACATCTTCGGATGTTTCATGATGTTTACTGTAATTTTCTGATGTTTTTATGTAACTTAATAATGGAATGTTTGGAATTTGCCATTGTAATTTTCAAATTTATACTTCAAAATATTTCCGATAGAGTGCGTACAAAACAAGTTTTGTTTCTAATTATTTGGAGGTTATGTTTACTCATTTGTTATTCATTTATTTAGTTTTTCGCGATGGATTTCTTATTGGAAGGATAAGGAAGAACTCGAATTTCAATTCAACATAAATATTCATATTACAGTGCTGAAAATTATATATTAAAATGAGTGCTCCCGTAAGTTATTATAATGAAATATCAAATATGATGTTTGGTTTTGGAGATAGTCATCGACCAAATCCAGACACAGTTCGTTTGATAGAAAGTATAACATTGAATCAATTACGATTAATTGTGGAAGAGGCCACAAAGGTGCAAGAAATTTGCAGAGACATTGAAAAGCCTGAAAGATCTGAAGACAAAGTGACAATCGATGGTGAAGAATTGATATTCTTAATGAGGAAAAACAAGTACAAAATGCGGCGTTTCTACAAATCCCTACAAAGTCCAGCAAGGAGAACTAAGATGACTAATTTTCTTCAGCCACCACCACAAGATGAACCAAAACCAAGTAAACTGATTGATTTCATTGAGTACTTGGATGAAACAGGAGAGCTCACTGATTTGACTGAATATGATGAAACGCAATATGAAAGAATGGTAAGGGCTGATAGAATTTCATTGGCCCTTGATGAAAAGGCTTATGTTACCTTTGCCAAAGCAAGAAGTGCTTCATTTATGAATAAACGCCTCTCACAGATTCGTAATTTTGATCATCTGAAGCTTTGGATTGATCCAAATAATTGCATTAAGTTCACTAATGAAGCGATGAATGTCCTGTCATATTATGCATATGAGACAGTGGCCCAGCTTATTGATTATGCTCTGTTGGTAAGGCTGGATCATAATAGGAAGCCTGATCCATTGAAAACATTGGAAGGCACCCACTATTCAGCTGGAATGTTCAAAGCTGATCAGTTCACTGGAGCAAATACAGATTGCAGTAAGGTTTACAGTGGACAAAAGCCCATAAGTGTGGGTGAAATCAAGGAAGTTATGCGACGAATATTTATGCCTCAGGCAGGACAATTGAAATTTAGCCGCAGATTGCCAAAGGCAAAAAATATCATCGCCATATAAGAATTTTAACACATTCAATAAATTTGACTAATTTTAGGATTAAGTAAAAGGAAGACTGTAAATATCTTTAAGGATTATGTAATGATGATTGATGAAGGTGAATAAATAATGAAGAATAGGACAGGTTTGCAGTTTGTACGTCCTTAGTCGCAAGGCATAGGACGGGAATAGTCCACGAGTTGGCGCTAGCGGCTTCAAAAACTATTTTCTCGCGTCCCGTGCGTCCCGATTCAGTGGAGTGCCGGGCGTCTCCATGCAGGACCCCCGATCAGCTGTTCCTCCTCCGACGACAAATATACTTACCTATACAGATGCGCACATTTCCCCAAGCAGTGAAAATAGGTTATCGTTATTGACTGACGAAATAGAAGCTGATCTATATTGTGGGAATGCTGAAGATGAAGAAATAGCCGTTTGCAGTGTGGAAAATGGCAGCGAAGGGGCCACAGCAGCAGTCAGCGCCCAGCCAGTCATCGCCGAATTTCGAATGCCTCGAGATCAAGACGAAGAGCATCGAGCAGACGCTCCTTCCGCTCGTGAAGCAGGTGAGTCGTTGTGGCATTTCCCCGTTTGATGATACAAATATGCACGCGGCTATTTGTATGAACAAACGGCGCGATACTTCATGCTTGAATTGCTCACGTTTATTATTGCATGCGACTTTTTTGCTTATCACGTTTCCGCATTGATGAATGCACACTGCGGCACTAGTTTTTACCACCGCAACAGAGTGCATCGTTGTTCTTTCGAATGCAGCGTGCATACACATTGTGCGCACGTTCGCAGGACTAGTACACATTTAGTGCACTCACTTGTTCGAGAACGTGCTGTTGGTTTTATTGTGCTTGGTGTAGAAGAGTGTCGATTGTCCTTTTTTTGGGGTGTGGTATGATATGAGGGAGTCTTCACGCCCCCCATAGCAGCATAAATAGAACCACAATAATGGCGTATGTAAATTGAATGATTGACGTAGTTGCGTTATGTAGCACTTGTCGAGGATACAAGTGGCATTTTTCTCCAGGATAACAAGGAGCATCGTTTTCCACGTGGGTAATCGATGTGCGGTGCGCATAGTTGCGCCCGCAATATGTATCTTTCATGTGCATTTGTTTGATTTACGATTGAGTTACAAATAGATCGTTTCTTTCGCATCAGTATAATTGCACTGTTTCTCTCGTGCACGCTCTTGTTAGTAAAACACGCTGATACACTTCATGCGTCCAAATATGACTTTCAAATGCAAACACAATTCGAATCCGAAAACAAACTCGTAAAATACTATTTACAATCTACAGCTCATTCACCAGCGCACTTTTCTCACATTCACGATCTCTCATTTCATCTCATAGTACGCAACAATACAGTATGGTACTTTCATATCTGGATCCACAGCTCAGATGTTGAAACAATCTTATTACATCTCGTTTAATAACGGCCGTTTGAGCAGTCACATACGAACACTTCAACATACTCGTCTGATTGTACCTATAAGTAGACTGCCCATGCAATTATGTAGAGTTTGTTTATTGTTTGAAGTCTGTTTGATTTAAATCGATTGTATACAAGAGCGGTTTGATGGGGAATGCGTTATATTTAGAAACTACTTACTTATGTACGTTTTGTTTGGTTACTCGAATAACTGCCTTTAAGTACATGACACGTGTTATCTTATTATTCTTCTGTGCAATTAGCCGAGCTCTTTCTTAGTGTAACTTGCAAGCCTTCACGTAATATTAATTATGACAAGTGATAATTAATAATAACTCCAACGTGTTTTCTAACAGGAATCTCCTGCCAACTCGTGCTCGTGCTTTTATTCTGAGGCATTACCAGGGACACACACCTCTGAATAAACAACTGAATTGTTAGTTGTTAGTGTGTACTGTAAATAGGTAATACTTTAGTTGATACTAACTCTCTGTCACTTGTTTGCTGTTTTATACTGGTCTAAANCTGAGGCATTACCATGGACACACACCTCTGAATAAACAACTGAATTGTTAGTTGTTAGTGTGTACTGTAAATAGGTAATACTTTAGTTGATACTAACTCTCTGTCACTTGTTTGCTGTTTCATACTGGTCTAAAATAAATTTTATATTTGTGAAGGGCAAAGATTTTGTGCGAACTATCATTGCAAATTATCCTTTTGAAATATACTGGCAATTAGCAATTTTTAACATATTGATGTTTTGCAGAAGGGTAAAATTGTTAAATATCAAATATTAATGGTGTTGTTTGCTTAATCCTATGATACCTGCCGGTTATATTAGCTATTTTTACATAAATTTGGCCTCACACACCCACATTTTCATAAATATAAGAATACTGATTTATTTGCACTTGGCGATTTTGAAATCAATCAATTTCCACATCTGAGGGGTAATAGAGAAATGAATATAATAACTAATTAAGATTCAAGCCAAAGTGCTCATAGTTTTTGGATACTTCCTTCCATCTGATTAGGATATTCTATTTGTGCGACGTCACGTTTCTCTAATGCTTTGATGGGTTTG
>JARJDZ010005539.1:0-40398 GCA_030264555.1 Aleochara sp. GC000083 | reverse complement strand
GTCAATTAATATCTCAGCATTGTTCTAATTGAATAAAAATTTATTGAATATTTACACAGCTAATTTTATACTGAGTGTTCATATATCAATAGGAATTATTTTATAAATTTTAAGTTTTGTGTTTTGCAAACATTTTATTCAATCTTGCTAAAATAGAGAAATAACTTTTTCTTTTGTTAATTGAAATTTATTTTGGAAATTAAATCCAAATTTATTTTAGTAAATTGTTTGAAAATTGTTTGTTTCTCAGTTGTTTAGTTTAATATAAACTTTATAATTTTTTCGATAACTTTGAAATCTATTTTTGATTCTGGAACAAAAGAATTCATTTATTATTATGAACTAAGAACTATTTTGTAGATTTTTTTTTTATGAAATTTTATATAGTTATAAATATCTAATTTATGAATATTTAATTAGGAAAACAGAACTTACCAACGAAACTTGCCATAGATACAATTTTGTGATTTGTTTCCTAAGAATTTGTTGCAAAAAGGCTACTTGATATTTTTACTTTTTGACAATTTTCCTCTAATATCTTCAGCAAATATATATTAAATGAAAACAGTGCAGATAATTTCCATCTTTCATTTCAATTAAAAAATATAACTTCGGGCTGCATCTGTTATATTTTGTTTTTTTTTTTCTGGGCAAATTTTATAAAGCTAGAAATTAATATTAATAAAAACACCAAAAAAACAAAAAAATAGGAAATTTGATCGAATGAAGGAAGTGGAAGCGAAAACAGAAGCGTTTAAATTATATGTAAAATGCGCATGCGCAAAATACTTATTTTTGATTCATCAACCGACTTAATGTGCATGAGGTCAAACGTCAAATCAATTACATCTTGGCATTATTTCTCGTATAAGGTCACGTCGTAAAAATTAGGATCAGAATTGATTTTGAAATGATTTATCGATAATTTTAGTTCAGGAGAAATCCGACCGTTTTCTCACTTCCTTCATCCTCGACACTGTCCAACGATTGGATCCAATCAGCCGAATTTTTCTGACTTTTAAGACACTATGCTTTCGTGCACGTGTGCGTTTCGTTTGCAGGCGAGCCATATACACTCATATACAAACGGAATTTTAGAAAGTTGCTCGAATTTCGAACCAAATTTCATTCCATGCGTAATGGTCTTAATGTGACATTTAATTGATAATCACTTAATGGCCGCATAATTTATTATTCTATTTTAATACGACGATATTGGAAATATGCGGACGATAATGTCGAGCTTTCATTATGATTATGATTGTTGTTGTTGTAATCGTCTGCGTTGCGTTGGACTTGGTAATTAATTATATTGTGCCTTCCAAAAATACAACCGTCCTACGAAACGAAAAAATGAACGCTAGGAATTAGTATGATTCAGTATCGCGGGGAAAAACCTGTTTTCACCCTTACAGAAGTAATCTGAACCAATTCCAAATTGAATTCGAAATCAGGTTTTTACGCACTGAAGATTTGTTTGGCAATCTCTTTATCTTTATCATTCGTTTATTCATCAGTGCTTCAGGTATAGCTCTTGTAAGGCTCTTGCTGCCCATTGATGATGGTCTTCATGGGTTTGTGAGGAGTATATTTTTAATTCGTTTCAATTGTCAATTTTTTAAAGATTTCTTTTTTTTTCTTGATGATGCTTGAATGAATGTGTTTGATATACGACTCAAACATTTCAAAACTGGTTTTTGGCGCCTTTGGTTTCGATTCATGGATGATGGGTCATTCTTCTTGGATGCACATGTTACATATTCTCACAAGGTATCATTATAAAATTAGATCTAAGAATATCAAGCAAATCCCTATTTAAAAGAAGATTAATGATCATATTTTCACAAGAACATTTCCTAAACGTAATTTGTACATTAATTTTGCAATTTTAAACTTCATAATCATTGCTATTTACTCAATGTTTAAAAATTTTGTCCGAAATTTGAAATTTCCATTATTAACATTGTCATCGGCAATAAAGTGAGCCTTCCAAGAAGTAGAAAAATGTGTAAATAATTACCTGTCATATATGATAACATCAATGCTAACATTGTCACAATTTTCGGTAAATTCTTCAAATATTTGAATATTCAATGTGACCAAATACTTAACAGCAAATTCAAATCTACAGATTTTTGCAGTAATCTGTACATTTATGCTATTGATTTTTAAGCTTACAATAAAAGTGACAATCAATAAACAAAATTCAAAGATATTTGATTTTCGACGTTACTTTACAAAATTTTTGCCTAACACTAGAATAAGTAACAAAACGAAGAGTTGATAGAAATAAAAGTAAGATATTTCTATGACAACGATTAAAAAATATCGATGACCAAATCAATAGAAAAATTATATCATGAAACCGACAAATGACGCAAAATTGATGAATAAATTTCTCGACATATTAATCAACGACAAAATATTGTTTATAGTAGTTTATAATTACAGTTGAAGGACGTATATATATAATAATTTTTGAATCGTTCCTTGCATTAACATGCATGACTTCAAACTTTTCTCACTTTCCTTGAAAAGTGCGAAAGAAATGCAGTAATTACGTGTCTAAAATGATATTAAATGTCATGAGTTACGACATGTTCAATTTTTATTTTCCCTTTTCGAATCGCCGTCCTCTAAAGCTTTGGGCGCACGCGTAAAATTTAACGTTTCGGGCGATTCGTGGCAAATTTATAAACGTGCTATATCCATATAACAGTAGGTATGCGAATTTATTAATGACCTACACGAACGACACACGAGTTCTAGAACATAAATACAGTTTCGCCATTAAGTACATAAACGAATTAAAAGTTGACGGCTTAGTGTTTGTGTACAATGCCAATTTAATGTTTTTGTTTTCACTTTCGGTTATTACTCTTTGCTTAACGATCAACGATATTGTTCTTGGGAAAATACAAGGGTTGTTTCATAAGTATTGGATATTCGCATAAATTCTAATTAAATAATCAACAATTGTAATTTCGATTTATTACTTCTAATTCAGTTTACAACAATTGAATTCAGATTTGGTAAATATAATTTGGAAAGCATGAAATTCAGAAGAGTTCAAATGCTAATCAGATTAATATGTCACACATTGTTAAATAATAATTCTTTTTGGTAGCTAAATTATACGTGCATAACATCAGAATATTAATATTATTACTTTAGCAGAAATTATTCCTTGGTTTAAACAAAATAATTAAATCAACTTATTTAATGGAATCTAAATTACATGTAATGCTTTCTGAATTTCAAATGATAATTTTGGAATTATATTTCACGGATCGGAATTACATTTAAAGCAATGAATTAAAAGTGTCGTTTTCTAGATTACAGATTTCAAATTCATTTGATACTTTCTCAATATCATTCCTGAATTACATTTCTTTTTTCTGAAATTTAATTGATGCTTTCGAAACGGAAAATGGTGTAACCTGAAATTTATGTACCCACCCTTGTATAATTAAATACCTGGGAAATTCTGACGTTTTGTCAGGTCGTTGGTTGCTTTCGCATTGCATTATCATTAACGTTAATTCCACCAACACGACGTATACTTGATGGTTTTTACTCAACGCGTTCTTCTGTCGTTACCTTCGTATCAACAAATATATGAATGGTTGGACGTAGTCGGCTTGAAACATTTACACGTACCTATAGGTTATGCACGCATACAGCGAGGCTGGGAGCTTAATCTGCGAAAGTAAATTATTGAAATTTAAATGAAACGCGCCGGAGACCCGAACGGCCGCATTGGAAACGAACCCGAGAACCGACGGTCAGCATCGCAATTCTGTCGATGCTGATCGTTGTTTTTTTTTGCACATTCTGTGTTCTTCATCTCGGCGAACCATGCGCAGAACTCACGTCGTCGTCGGCTGTTGTTTCGTTGGATTTTTATGGGCTTGGCCGCTGCATCTCTTGAGCGCGCTTTCCAATTCTCTTGGTCTCGAAGAAAACTTTCGATAATGCTTCAATGCAACCGACAATCAATTACGACGACGTCGACATAAATTAGTTATGAAACGCCAATTTTTGTATGAATAATAATGAATGAAATCATAAATTATTGTTCTCGCATTGAAGGAATGAGAAACTGATGAATTTTTCTTAGTCTTGTCAATATTCTTAGAGATTCTACTCGATTTGCAAGTTATTTTCTAGTTGTTATTCAGAAAAAGTTAATTCAATTTCAGAAAAGGGAAAATCGGTCATTTTTGAATCAGAATACTATAAATGTAATTCCAATTCATGAAATGTAATTCAGAAATTGTCTTATTCAATGGAACCTGAAGATCCAATTCCAGTTTCCAGAAAAACTGAAATATATATTGCAATATTTTTGAATTATTGCTTGATAATAAGCAATAATAAAGCAATAATAAAATCTGATCGTTTTCATTTAAATATTAATACAATTAGCCTCAAAAATGACTGCAAAATTTGATTGCAAATAAATTCATAAAAATCCAAAGTTTTAATTAATCAAATTTTTCCAAATTTTGTTTCATTTCAATTTTTAAATAAAATTATCATGCAAAATACCTCTCTTCAATCCATATACAAAAACTGGTTGGCAGAAAACACTCGGAAGTTGTTTGGAATAATGTCATGGCCGAAATTAACAAGACATAAATATGTCTATATAGGAACCGACTTTTTGTACCATTTTGTTTCTTTCAAATTATGATACATAGTAATTTATATTTAATACACGCTATTGAATCATATTTTGTGACGCAGAACCGTATTTAAAAATAACAATTAAAAATTCCCCGAACAGATATGCCACAAATTGAATGCTTTAAGCCCGGCCCTGTGCTTGCACTTTAATATAATAAGATATCAGCTCCCAATTTAAGTCAGCATAAAATGCTGCCATTTTTGGCGGCCGCTCGAAGCAAATTTTCCTCCAACTCTTCCAACCTAGTAACAAAGTAGTCCCATAAATTATCGTTATTTTGCGCGCAGTTGTCAATATTGCGATATGGAAATTGCACCATTGGTGCAGCAGCAACAGCAGCATCCAGCCGCGAAACGACGACAATACATGCGCGCTAAGTAGCTCGCGCATGCGTGCTGCTGCTGGCCGCGGCGAACGCGCAGACGAAACGACAAGAAGTGAATTACCAAAGCGTGCATAATCGAGCGGCCTTGCAAAGGCTGCGCGAACGACGACGGGCGCGATATGCTTTGCATTGCAATGCGCAGACACCGTAGCGTACTTAAGTCAATTGCGCACGCCGCGTCGCCGTCGATATAAAGAAATAACAATAAATGTTCGGTTATAAACGTGATTTACTTTTTATGGGCATATTGCCAGAGTGCAATGCAATTTGTCACTTCTTATTATGCTCATCAACATTTTCATCTTTGTTTATGCAAATGCAGAGCTTTCATAAAGTCAAACCCTTTATTAATTTTTTGACGTTTCTAGGTTAGGGTTGAAATTTCGAATCAAACTGTTGTAATTGTAATTCAGAAAACTTCAATTACATTTCAGAAAAGAAGAAATTTTAGTTCAGCATTTGTCATTTGAAATTCATTCATTAACAATGTCATCTGATTTTAAGTACATATAATTTACCCATCCAAAAATATGAAAAACAGTTGGAAAAGGATAGAAGAAAATGATACAACAATGATCCAGCAAAATTGAATATCACCAAGTTCATGGAAATGCAAAATTGTCATGTAAAACTATGAACTCAACTTTGAACCCAAAAATTTGTTATTCATAATTATCCCAATAGGTAGTACATTAGCTATTTATCATTAATTATGTAAATTCCCATTCCTGTCCATTTTCATACATCAAAACTCATTGATAGGTCTGCGATTCACTCTCGAAAAATGATAAAAACAACAAAATCGTGCGTAATCGCAGAATACAAAAAAGGTACAAACACTAATTAGTCGTAGTCGTAATTAAAGCAGCGTATAGATGTAATTATTTAGTAACCTCTGGTGTTATTATACGTCAGCACACGAGATATGGCTGCCACTATCTTTTCTACTCGATTTGTCAATTAAAAAGCGGAAAGAGAAGGACAGACGTTGTCATGTTGTCACATACATGCACAACAAACACTAACTTCTATGTACTAACTATAATTTTAAATCATGGGCAGAAATACTTGCCAATTTGAAAGACAGAAAATTTCTAATTAATCTAAATATTCCAAATTATTACTCAATCTTGATAAATTTCCCTGTAATTTTTACTCCAAAAAGTTTCCTGGAAGAATTTAATACCATTAGAAATCACAGAAGTTCAAAAATTTTTGACTGAACTTGTTCTAAACTTCAATATAGTGATAGATAGCAAGATCGAGACGTTTGCCTATTAATTTCCTTTAATAGGTCAAGTGAATATAAAGTTATTAACTTATCTATACCTATATATTATTATGATTATTATGATCATTATTATCAGTCTTTTTGTGCGCGTACGCTGATTATTTTGAATATCTAAATGAACTGGAGATACCAATTAAAAATGAATTGCAATGCAGGGATATCCAACAAATTGCTTCGACGAGACGACGAAAACAAATCCGAATGTCTTGATTATGTTAATCGTGAACGCTGAATGCGAAGCGCATGCGCAATGCGCATTGATGCGACTGACCAACATCATCATCATCATCATCATCTGCATCTTGGACTGAAGATGTTTGCATGTGAATTGTGCAATCGTAATGCACATTCTTTAATTAAGCGGGCAATTAGTCGTCTGCGGTGCATCCAAAACGTTTCGAATCGTCGTCGTCGATGCCGTTACGCCAAAACGAAATAAATTGTTATTCAATATGCGTTCGGCGAACGAGAGTGAGTCTCCCATTCGCATTCGCGAAAATAGCAACGCAATGTGCGAGAGACTTCAATGCGCTGTAAATCAGCGCCATTCATTCGACGATTGCGAATTTGCAAACTGGCAATTTGCACTTGTGCGGTGCACGCGCACGCGCACCGAGAGATACGTTTAATTACGGGCGGACGGATGGACGCACGGGGCAATTCGCGAAATGTCAAACTGTGCTCGCAGCTTTTCGCACGCCTTTGGATGGCCTCTTCATTGGATGGTGTTGCGAGAGACGTCGAAGATATGGAACGTATGAAGAGATTTCATTTTTATCTGGCGCGTTGATAAATTGCAATTCAATACGTAATAGCTTCCATTGATCAATCGATCCATAAGAGATGAGATTTCGAATTATATAACCTCGAAATGTGTTAGGTTTTTTTGAGAGGCAAGAAAACCACGTTTTGTTGAAAATTTATTGGATTACTCAGTTTTATAACTATAATTACGATTTATTATACATTAACAAAATTTTAACAATCAATACAATATAAAAAGTAGTTCAAAAATATGCTTCAAAAATTCCCAGTCTGGAGTTTCCCAAAATAGGCAATCTGGGTTAAAACCAAAAAATGGTCTTTAAAATAAAAATTCGAGAATACTCACATTTGAAAGCTTCAATTTAAATTGACAAAATTTTGAATGTCGATTAGATTGCAGTATCGATCAAAATGTTCTAGGTTTTTAGAACATTTCTAACGATCAAGAAAAATACGTTATTTGAAAAAAAAAAGTAGAAAATTTATTAAATAATCCAATTGACAACTATAAATTATTTTTTAAGCATTGAAAGGTATTGAACAATCAATATCAGCTATATTTCAAAAAAAAAATGATTTAAAAATTCTGAAATTTAGGAAAATCTGGAATTTCTGAAAATATGCAATCCAGTTACAAACATAAATATACTTTAAGTAATGATTCGAGAAAATTTAGATTTCGAAACTGAAAAGTTAAATTTCCAAAATTTTGAATGTAGATTAGATTCTAGTATCGATCAAAAAATCGTTGTTATTTGAAAAAGTAAGAAATTTATTGAATTACCCCTGTTTACAACTATAAAATTTAATTTTTCAAACACTGAAAAATATTGGACAATCACAATAAAAGTATATTTCAGTAAAGAATGATGCAAAAATTTCAAAGTAGGAATTTCCCAAAATATGGAATCTGGGATAAAACAAAAATTCTTTGTAATGAAAGTTCATGAAAGTCTGGAATATTAATTAAAATATTCACTTTACAATTAAATTACAATTATTTAAATGTATATATATTGAGTAATCAATATAAACAATAAACGTTTTCAGAAAAAATCATAAAACAAATTTATATTTGTAATTTATCATAATATGCAACCAGGTAAAAAAAAAAGAAAAAAAACTAATATTACCTATAAAATAAGATTTATAAAATTTTCATTGTAGAATAGACTTTTAAGAGTTTGAAAACATGTGTTTGAAAAAATAGAAAATTCATTGAATTGCCCAGTTTGCAATTATTAATTATTCTTTTTTATTGTTCATTTTAAGGTAACAAAAAAATACTTAAAACCTTTAAATCTGAAATTTTCCAAAATATACAATCTGATCAAATAAAAAATTAATCTTTGTAGCAAAAATTTGAGAGGTATCTCATAACATTTGAAACCTTTAATGCAGATTTCATTCAAGAATCAATCGGATTATATATTTTCAAAATGTGTTAGTTTTATTTTGAAAATCAAGAAAACAATTTTCTTGTTTTGATAATGCAGAAAAATAATTAATAACCCGGTTTACAACTGTAAATTACAATGAGTATATATTTCAGAAAAAAATAATTCAAAATTTAAAATCGGGTATTTTCCAAAATTTCCAATCTGGGAACGAAAATAAAAGAAAAAAGTTATTTCCAATTAATGAAAATTTGAAAAATCATACAACATTTGAAAGCAATTATATAAAATTTATAAGATACTGAATGTAGATTAGATTCGAGTAATAGATCAAATTATAGATTATCGATCCAAATGTCATTTTTGTCTCAAGATCTTTCCAATCAATTTCGTATGCGGCTGATAATTGAAACGAAATGAAAAGCACAGGACGTGAAAGTTATTAAGTTAATTTTCGTTACCTTGCACGCTGTAGCTGAAGATATTCCATACCACCGTATAACTCATTCAATATTATAATTGACAGTTGGCAATTGAGCCGATAATTGCATTCTGCTTCTGCGTCTCGCGACTCGTTGCATTTGTCAATGCGACGATAAATACGACGATCATTATTTCATAGAATCGATCGATACACGATACAAATCGTTCAACTGTTTCTCATGCCTGTTGCACTGCTCTCGAACCAATGACGCATAGATGGCGCTAGTTAGCGCGCATGCTCGGTGGATGACGCAGCGAAAATTTGAAGAATTGCTTCGAATTTCGTGCGTATGCGCGCCTGAAACAAATATTAATGCAACGGAAATGAGCGTTGACGTACCGCACTTAATTTTATAGCTTACTTAACACGCGCATTTAGCTTCCAGCGCAGCGCGTACAAACTTTCACCGATTGCATGCATAATGAACTCAACGAGATGATCTTTTGTTCAAATCTATATCATCGCACATAACCTCAACTGGAATTCATCTCTGTCGAGCTTTTGTATTTAATTTTCAACTTATAAGTGGTAGGTAATGAAAAAATAAATGAGAAAAAAAAAACGGTCGGCAATGAAGTTCGGTGTGATCGATGATGGCTGACCAAATGAATGAATGTGCGCTTGGTATTATAAGTATAAATGGCGTATTGCTTCATGTGGAAGAGCTGAGAGGAATATATAAACGAAAAGAGAGATATTGATACAGACGTAGATAAATATGAAAAAGTTTTCAATTTTGTCCGCTTAAAGTTCAACCAGTTTTCAACATATATGACGGTTTAGTGTTCTTTTTTTACGTAAGATTGCTCTGATTATTTTTCTTCTCGTACAATTACGTTCATTAAAGGTTGTTATTATTTTTTATGGTTTGTATTATGCGAGCCACATTGACAACAATTATATGCTCTTTCGTTTTTATTAAGTCTGAAGTCAATAAATTCCATTAATTTTTTTGCATGTAAGCTACTCCTTTTTGGTTTTGTATTTTGGAATTTTATATCCTGGTATTTTAAAGCTTACTAAATTCAATATACTCAAAATCAAAATCGGATTATTTTATCACTACACTGATCAGTAAAATGTAATACATGAATTAATAAATTTATATTAATTCAACTGCAAATTAGATTAGTTTCACTCTTTTTTAAATAATTATTCAGTCTTTGAATAGGAACATTGCAATAACTTCATAGTATAGATATTATTAGTGCGAATGTAAATATTGATAAATTTAAAAACGCAGCGTATTCAATGGAAACTGAATTACATATCATGAATCTGAATTATATTATTGCATTCTGAAGTAACAATTTTTGAATTACAATTTGCATAACTGAAATTTATTACCTTCTCAATGCCATTTAACAAATCTGAATTACTCTTCTGATCTGAAATTTAATACTTTTTCGTTTCAACTGGAAATAGTTTATTTAAAAATAGTTTTTCGATAAAGGATAATAAATAATACAATTCATTACAGTTTAAGCAACATGAAAACCAAAGCTTAAAATCAAATGTATCTTTTTACTAAAGAAAATCTAAAGTAATTTGAATAATATCCAATTCGTTAACATTCCGCACTAGGCTTATAAGCTTCTTAGTTTACACACTGATTACTTAACCAATGAGCTGACAGCGTAAGAGATGATATCAAATCAATGAATTTCCATCAAGAAATCCCCAAGTACTTTCCATTTCCGGTTCACAAAGGAAGTAACTTTTGCGACGCAAAATTTTAAAATAATCTTTACAAACATAATAATAAAAAATAGAAAAATATTTATTTGGTTTAAGTATCAACTGAAAAAGATTTCATACGTACAAAATTGTTACTATAATTTCTGATGTTACTATCAAATATTATTAATAAGTCATCAAAAATTTGTTCAACTTATTATGTCATGATAAATTTTATACTCATTTTGCGAGTTGACAATTTTATTCGCAAATGAAATAAATATTTTCTCACTTATCTTGTTACTTGTAAACAATATTCAATTTCTAGTAACACACGTAGAAAGTTCTAGTTGCATACTTCAATCTCATAAATGTTCTTACTTCGTTCTTCAGGCACGTCCATCAGTTTTTTATATTTTAATTTTATTATTCTTTTTTATTTTCACTTGCCTAAACATTGATTCAATACGATACGTTCGATTGGTTTCTAAACATTTTTGGTTATTGAATAAATTAATTTACATCCAGATGAGTGAGCAGATAAGAAACGTTAGGAAAGAAACTGAGAAGCCAATCATTCAATTATTTACGAACGCATAACTTTTTATTGCTTCAAATAAAATGTTGTCTCGGTCTTTTTACAGATTTCGATATTTTGTGGTCCATCATCGACTCAATGAAACAAAAAACGTTGTCAAATTAAAAAAAATATATACAAGAGATCTTTCCTCGGAATTTTATTGGGCGAATAATAATAGTAACACCCTGTATGAGAATGTAAATATTGTTGATGGACAAAATATGTTGCTGAAGTTATGCACGAACATGTAATCAGTATAATTTATATTGCATTTTTGGTTTTTATGGTTCTTTTTTTGGTAAAGATAAAATTTAATTTTTTACAAATTTTACGGGTTTTCCCAATTAATTCCCAATTCAAATTAAAAAAATTATTAGCTGATAATTTTATAGTATTTTAAAACATCTTAAATAAACTTGAATTATTTTAATTATTTCCAATACGATAGTTTTTTTAATAATTTTGGAATATTTGCATTTCGAAAATTTAAATAAGCACTAAAATAAGTGTTAATTCTTATATTATTTAATATTTCATTTTGAAATTATTCAATAAATTACAACTTGCTAGTAATAATAATAATAATAGTAATAAAACAAATCAATAAATGCTATTCCTAGGCAATAAATAAATTCATAAATCTTAACAACACGCATAATTTTAACATTTTTCTTATTCAAATTTGCATTTTGTTATTCCCCTTTTATAATAACGCAGAAATTACCATCTAAAATAATCAGAAAGCATATTTTCATTTTTAATTACAGTAGTTCTTGTGCCTGATGGATATTTTGAATCATAAGTACACATAATGATAAGTCCTCAAATGACACAAATGGGACATCGAGTTAAAACCGTGGGACTTTCATCATTTGATTTCTTCGGTTATCGTTGCCCATCTTACCCCGGCTGAATATGCGTGTGTCGATGGTACGATGGACGCTAACAAAAGGATGGCCAACGTTGGTGCCCATGAGCACCCAGGTAAAATGACCATTGAAGGAGCTTCCATGTCCGTTCCTCATACCAGCAGAACTTTGCAAACGAAAGAAGGGCCGAAAAGTATGCCACTATCGAGGTTTATGTTGGTCGGGTTGGTGTTGATATAAATAAAAAACTATTAGCTGCGTGTTTGGACGTTGGCCATTATTTTCTTAGCATGTCATGGTGTGCAATGCCCAAAATTGTAAGGGTGTAAAGGGTTGTTGGATGTATGGTGGATGTGTGTGAAAATAACACATATGATTTTTAAGTTCAGATATTTTTTAGATTTTAATTAGTGAAATATTAAATTTTGTTTTTGTTCAATTCTGGTAGATTAAAAATGAAACAAATATTGCATTCATAGATTATGTTATGCAATACTTTATCATATCTGAAAAGATTTACACAAGTAAAATCTATAGTTTTTTATTATATGATATATGAGCAAAATTTCAATTGATTTGCCATATCGCGATCACATTTGTCATACCTTGAATATTTATAAACATAAGTACAAATATTTCACTAAGCGTAAAGCAAAACAATCATAAAAGAAAGTATATCACTTATTTCAGTTGAAAATAGTAGTATATTTAATATAATAACAAATGTATAAGTACTTGGATTCTCCAGATAAAAAATATGGCATTCGTTTGAAGTCATGATGATATGCAATATTTTATCATACTAAAAAAAGTTATTTGCAGAAACAAAATCCAAAGTTGTAATAACATTTCAAATGTCAACAAAATATCAGATCATTATCAGATTTGAAATATCTTGAATATTTGTAACCATACTGACCAAAATTTTCTAATCAAGTGAAACAAAAAGTAAACCTTTTTCTGATTGTTACAATACTACAGTTATTTTATTAAGAACTCAAGAAAATATAAAATATCTGATTTAAAAGTTGAAATATGTATTTCTATATAAAACTAGGAAAACATAGAATTAAAGACTCTAGCAAATAAATTCAATATTTTAAAACACATTTCAATAATAAATGCATATAATGAACATAAATTATATTTGATATTGATTACATTTTAGAAACTGTTTTTTATATCGTCTAAAATATAAAATTTCTCTCATGTAGAGAAATTGTAGCTATTTTTTATTTGAAAAGTCAACGTTTATTACAAAACAGTCAATGAAAACATTGGTTTATCTGTAAAAATCTTCATTTTTATAATTCACGTGATATAATGAAACATTTAAGAACACTAGAAAAAATGACCAATATAATATTTGTATTTTATCATAAAATTTAAAAAAATTTGCAATTTCATTTTCTTTGAACTTTCAATGTTGAAAACCAAAGCTGGACAAGACATTCCTTCGAAGTACGCACATTATCGACAACATGCAAATTCAAGGTGCACCTTATACGAAGTGGAACAATAAAGTATTTATAAATGCACAATAATTCAAAAGAGGGACCATAGATATCTGAATAAAAGGGTGATGCTTCCCTGATGGTCTTCCCTGCCCTTTAACGAGCTTCCCCTTTACATAGTCCCTTTGCACAGTGATATAAAGCTCTGGTGCCCAGTGTCCGTTTGCTTGTTGCATGTGCGTCCGAAAAAGCTTCGGGCACTTGGACATTTGGGCATTACATTATGCATTCACCCATTCAATTCATACGTCCGTCCATCCATCCATCCATCCGTGCGTCCAGTCGTTTCTTCATTCCATGACGTAATGTATAAGTACGTGATTACGTTATACCCAGGTCAAGCAATCTTTCAATTTTTTTTTGTTCTTTGGTTCTTCGTCATCAGAAGACAGTTGTCCCAAGTGGAGCCGGAGAAATTTACAAAAATTTTGTTTCAAAGTCCGATAAAATGTTTTATATTACGGTGATATAATGCACTTTAGACAACAAGTGCTATAATTCATTTAATGGTATTAGTGACATAAAATGAAAAAAATATATATATATACAAAAATGAAAATACGAGGAGTTACGTTTAGCAAGAAGCAATAAATTGTATTTGTTATTCAACAAGATAGCATCTTTCCTATTTACTTACTTACATACTTAAACGTGCGGTGTATAAACAATATGAATCCTCAATTTGCAGCGACACAATTATCGTTAGTCGCTATTTGTCTTCACATAATTTGTGTTTTTAGCATTTTTAATTTCTGAATTAACAAACAACATTTAGCTTCGCGGTATTAAATATCAACATTGTATAACTTATCGCTATCAATTTAAACAAATTTCTAACTGAACAAACTCTTATGACTCTTGTGTGCAACAACATCAACTGGCAACAGTTGTTGTTGCTAACTATCAACTGAGGACGATGTCTTCTAACGAAGCAACAAATTTGTTGCATATAAAAGACTTATAACGCACGATTCGCCGTTAAATCCATACATCTTTGAGATGAAGTCTCCTGAAATTCATTTTCATTATATCGCATGCTATTATTCATTATTAGTTCCCTAACTCGGACGTGATTTATGTAATTATTTTTTACATGCTTATTGATGAATCCGCGCGCGCGCGCGTCTTCGTTGGCTAATGAATTGAAGACATCGCGGATATTATGGTAATTCCAAAACGACTGCGTCGCTCGCGTAAAATATATTCATATGCTTTTTGTGAAGTTTGCGGCCATAAATTATTTCGTGTATATTTGATACATTTTGGCGTTTCTCCTTTCATTCCGCATGAATTCGGTTTTGGTGTCCTCGACGTCTTTTATCCGCCGTTTTTTTTTGCTTCGTGAGGGAAATTTTATATTATATTTTTGCGTTGGATTTGTTGGATTTGCAACGGTGCACTCATCTTAATATGGATTTGTCTGCTTTAAAGCGAATTAATAATAGGAAACGTAAATTATGGTCCCAACTTCGTGTGAAGAAACCAACAGATGAGGATTTGATGCGGGTGTAAGATTCGAGAATGGCTCGTTTGATCGATGGCCACTTGTTACAATGCAAAATATATTTTGCAGACTTTCGTACGATAAAAACATTTTTTTGTGGGGGAATTTAAGCTATAAATAATATTAAGTCGGCTGTTGATAATATTCGACAAAGATATCAAAAAATATATCGCATCGCAGGAAATGAAGTGAATTTCTTTCTTTTCTTTCAATGGCCTAGTTTTTTTGCATTTCGTTAAGTTATTAATGTATGTCGAGTAAAATCAGAAATTACAATTGCAAATTTGGATAATCACACATGTTGGATTTTATGTAAAATTCGCGAAATTATAATTTTGACGTTTTCATTATGGAATGCGATGAACGCACGTGTTGAAATGGTTTTTTATAAATAATTCAAATTATTTAGTTATGTCAACATTTACAATAATATTTTCTTATGATTTTGGTTATTTTATAAAATAAAAATGAATTTTTAATGTCAGTTATTGATTTATTCACAGAAGGAAATTAATGTTAATTTTTGGTAGATATTGCAACAATTTACAGTTATTTTACTAATTTAGTCGTTAGAAAAAAGAAAATGGTCACTGAAATTGCAATCTTTTAGAATCCCAAGAAAATAATTTTTATGGACAAATTTTATTGGTAAACAAAAACAAACCTTTTTGAATTTATTTTTTACATCTGGGTTATTGTATTGTTGCAGAACTTTACTTTTTGGGTCTGTTCGTTGACTGATTGTGAAAATAACGAATGACAGATCGGACCTTATAATAGAACAAAAAGAAGGAAATAAATATAATCATAAATCTATGAGTTTTTATTAGGCTTTTGTTTACAATTGTGGGTACTTTTTGTGGTCACAATTAGTAATAAAGACTATTTATGATGGTCCTCTCCAAATCGTAAAATCATAAAATATTTACTTTTTCTGTTAGGGACAGTAAATTTCTGAAATATCTTAGTAATGAAATTAACGGTCTTAAGAAATTCAAATATGACAATTTGTATTTCAAAATATTATACAGATTATACAGATTTGCATTACTTTCAATATTTGAACCAATAAATTTCAAAGAAATATTCAAATTGCAAATTCTCTACAGAAAATTATTCTTACTTATAATTTTTATATGTACTGAAATTATCTACAAATTCTGAAAATTAGCAAATTCAAAGAGATAAAACCCATGCATATTGAAAAGTGTTAAAATTCTGAAATTCACTTTTTTGAAACTTTTTACATGTCAAGATTTTCTTTCAAAGAATCTTCAAATTGTAAATTCGCTACAGAAAATTATTGCCCCCTTTTGACGTTTTTAAGTCGTATTAAAATTATTTTTATATTCCGAATGAAAACATTAAATTAGAGAGGAAAAACATACAGAAATTTAAAAGTGCGAAAAGAATGCAAAAATTTGAAATGTCCCCAAAGCGTGAAATTCGCCTTGAAATTCAAGTATTCTTCGAAATTTTTTGTGTTAAACAGGTGATTGTGATTTTTGGAAACAAATGAATAATTTCTTTGATTTTGCAAAAAAATGTATAGAGATTTATATCATTTTCATTGCAGGTTCAAAAAAATTAAAAAAGTTCCCATATTGCAAAATTTTCCAATTATGATTCGTCCTGTTGAACCTTTTTGATGTGATAAAATTATTTGAAAATTCTTAAAGAAATCAGTAAATTCAATAACAAAAAACTTGTATAAATTAAATGATAAATTATTACAGTAAACTAGCATAAATTCATAAAAATGAAATGACTACAAAATCATGAAATTCACCTTGAAATCCAAGTATTCAATAAGTATCCAATATCGATTTAAATATCGATCTTCCCAATGCATCGCCCATACCTCATTCGATCGAAACTTATACGTCAACCATAGGAAATCGATATCCAGAAGCACACCAAGAAAATCAAGATCATCTTGTCGCCGGATCAAACGACCCGAGTGGTGGTTCACAGATTCAGTATGAGTGCGTAGTACGCGTGTCCGAAAACACGGCGAAACGTCATCATATGCACGCGGCGAAGTGAGCGAATATACGCACTACTCGCTCATACCAATTGTGTTCGTATGCGTGTGTCCATAGCTTAAAAATTGTCCACGACTACCTGTAGCCCAATGGGCGGTCCGGGGACCGGTAGTCCGTTCGTCCAGCGCGGCTCGACCGCCGACCTGGCCACTTCACAACTTCAGTTCCATCAGAGACCTCGCATGGTTTACATAAGTTGTCTCGTTCGGCGTGCTTGAGCTGGTAGTGTGCTCAACGTGCGTGCGTGTGCATATGTGTGCGAAATCGGTTTGACAACACAAATGTAGTGCAGTGACAAAACTTGCGAAACTTGTGCACAAGTGCAAAAACCAGGCCTGGATATTGAAGGCAGTGAAGAAGAGTGTATTGTTGTTGTTGTTGTTGTTGTTGGCGGTGGATCAGTTTGTGACGGAGTTCGTGTGAGCAGTTACAATTGAGGCGATACACGAAGGATTTCCAAATTTTTCACTTCCGTTTCCTAACATCGGGTAAGCCACATCTTCGATCCACGGACTTGGATCTCAAAAGTACCAAGAGATATGTGACCAAAAGAAAGTTTTTAATTTGCCGAAAGACGAGCTCAGATCATCGAAGTTAATAAGAATAATAAGCGATCGCGAAATTTATAAATAGTTTTCGGCGGCGAAGAAAAAAAGAAAGTATTGGTATGGGTTGCCCTGGAGGGAAGGAAGTAATAAAAATAAAATCACAGTCTCAGACTTATTTCTTGGTCTCGTTATAGTTTCTCATTTCGATCAATTAATTAGCAGACTCGATGTTGTCCCAGCAGCGCACTAATTGCAAATTACCTCCGTAGCGCAGCATTGTCGGGAATAATTCATAATTAATAACGAACCCCGCTGCTGGACGCGCTTCCTTCGCGATGGTAGCAAACGATGAGAAAATCCATGCGTTGGAAAAATCGCGGGGACCTCGAGGGTTCTCGTATGTCCAAGGGTCAACATGTGTGCGCGCATTCAAATTAGGGGATCTGAAAGGGTTGTCGGACACCTATGTGCCCCATGGTATCGCACCCGATGGCTGAAAAAAAGGCGCTTCTTGCAGCTCATAGCTTCACGTAGTATTAGCACCTAGTGCACGTCCAAGCAAGAACTATGCGGCGAATGGATTGTTCGGCGCTGCCGCCAAATTAACTGCTGGCATGAAAGACCACTGTTCTATTCATTAGAATGGTTATAATCAATGCGTTTGCCTGGCTCATGATGGGCACTCACATTGGGACCACTGGGGTGGCTTGAGGCGGCTTTATTCGCAATTTTTAATTAGCAGTTGGCGGGTTTTTGTGCAAGTTTCATTTGTTGCTGCAAGTCGATGAAATCACTTTGCGATATTTATTTCTGTTATTCAATATTTGCATAAGAATGGTAAAACAATAGAGGGTATTGAGTTTAAAAGGAAGTTTCCCAAAATGCATAAAGTTCTAGAATATTCATCAGTTATACATTTTTCAGTTGTTTTTGCATAATCAAATATTTATATCAGAGTACGACATCTAACTTTCAATGAAAATAAGAAATTGGGTAAAATATTTATATTTATATATTTATATTTATGAATCTTAGATATCTTATATCTTATGATTGTATGTTTCTAAAAAGCAGAGACAACGTTAGGATTTTGAAAATTATTTCCAGACAACAATCATTTGCAATTTGAATTAAATTTTTATCGATTTATCGATTTTAATGTTAATTATTTTTCAGTCCAAATTGCAAATGAAAACGAATTGTTTATCATCTTATTCATTTCACTGTAATTTTCTAAATTTCTCACATTTTAAATCGAGATAATACAATATTTATCAAATAATTTGATATCAGGTATCATTTAACATTCTTGGAATTGAATACAATATACAATTTAAATTGCGAAAATTCTAAAATTGAAATTGAAGTTCTGTCTTTTTTGTATTGTTTTGCTATATCATATTTACAATTGTTTTGAGCCGCCAAAAATAAGTAAATAACCTAAAATAACAATTTTATTTTTCCTCCTTTTTACAAATTCTTTAGAAAAAATAATTTCAGATCAAGATACTAAAAAATTAACTTTATAAATTAATTTATTTAATACTTAGTTTTGTTCGATGAAGTATTATATGATGAAGTATTTCTAAAATAAAATGCACTTTATTCATTTAAATTGCAAAAATTACAAAATTTAAATTGAATCAATATTTTCTTCAATTGTTTTGTTATTACATTTTGAAATAATATTTGAAGACCTTTAATTTTTGTGTTCATGTACATAATCTTCTGGAATTTTCCATTTTTCTTTGTTTTTTTTCTCTATCATTTGATTTTTCAATTTTAAAATATGAATGAATAAACGAAATTTTTCGAAAAACTTTCCTTGCAAATAATTTTAAAGTATATATATTTTGAATCGAGATTATAAAAAAAATAATTAAATGAATAAATTTCTAGTAACTTGATATTTTTTGTGTGATAAGGCATTACATTTTGAATTGAAAAAAAAAATGACATTTACCATACCAAAAAATGAAAGAAGAAAGAATTTGCACTTTAATCATTTAAATTGCAAAAAATTTAAAATTCAAATTGAATTTTTCCTTACATTGTTCTGTTATTTCGCATTTCCAATTGTTTCTGAATCACAACAAAGTATAATTCTTGCCTTTATATACCGTAATTTTTTCTCTACCTTTATAACATTCTGTAAATTTTCTAGGGAAAATTATTCGCTTCTTCTTCGCTTCTTCATGAATTAAACGAAATTTTTGTAAACACATCAATTGAATGTTGACAAATCGAGATTCCAAAAAGTCAGTTAATATTTTGTAAATATATTTATCAAATAATTTGATATTTTCGCTCTAGTTACAATTTTCAACAAATTGTCATTTATCATTCTTAGGATACCAAAACAACGAAATGGTGTCTGAAATTGAATTTATTTTTTTAATTTTCTTTCAAAATTATGAATTTTGTTTTTAAGTTAAAATATTCTTGAATATCTCATTTCACTTTTTTTTTCTCTAATTTCTACTTGAGATGATTTTGAGAAAACTTTTGCAAAATTGAGTTGTAAAATTTACTTGCACTTTGTACTTGGAATTTTAATTATGAAAATAATTAATGAAAAAAAAAATAGAAAATTAGCGAATACTTGATCACTCAATGCCATGCAACAGGTTTCCATAGCCTACATTTGAAAAATTGATTCATGACCTAGTCCAACATAAGAAAGCAATTTTCTGTTTGTTTAACTTCTTGCCTTCGGTAATAAATTCACAATCAGTGAAAACCGAGTGAGTGTCCATCAAGTACACATAATCATCCACAAACACAAGCAGCAATTCTCAGACCTTGAATTCATAATTTCAGCATACAATAATAACGTGGTTAATTGATTCGTAAACGTGTCAAAGGTGAAAATTACGTTACATTTGTGCAAATGCCATTATGCTACTTATACGTCGATTACAACGTTGCATTTTGTGCGAAAAAAAGAGGAGCGTTTCGTTTCGCAAAATTCCTGACCGTTCGCATCGCGTTTATCTAATGAGCAATTAAAAATTGTCGCCAGCACGCGCCCACTGTGGCAACTTTTTCTCGATCGCCATTTTGGTGTGTGCGCGCATCTACAGCCATGGATCAATTAATCGATCGATACGGCACGATGTGGTGAAACCATGGGCAATTTGGCCGGCACGAAACGAATGAATGAATGCACCAGCAACAACAACGGTGACAATGATGGTATTCGCATACTTGCTAATAGTTCTTGCATTTCGAATGCGCATGCGCAAACGGCTTAGCGTGCATGGATGTGTGTGTGAGCGTGTAGGAACGTATTGATATATTATAAATGGTCAGCGTCTCTCCGGCAAATTGGATTTATCGGCATTGCAATCGAGTTTGTTAGTGATATGCGTTGGGCTTGCCTATACAAAGCCAGCTTTCACATTTTTTCTTTGAAGATTGGTAGAAATTTTTATGCATGGCGCGCACGACGACCTGTCCCATTGCAGTGCGCACCGTTTCTAGTGACTTATTAGAGGAATCGATCGGATCGCATTATCAGTTTTATAGACGGGCACATTTCGACGACGAATCGAACTGTAGATCCGTGGATCGAGCCACCGATCGATCGATCGATCGATTGCGGGGCACGCGAGGAGGAAAAAAACAAGAAAATGTTGGTGCGTGGAAAAAACGTGCGTTTGCGCTTTACGGAAAAATAGAAAATGCTGCAGTTTCTAAAGAAACCTGCAAAAAATCGATTAAGAGTTCCCGGATCTCTTCATCGACGACGTTTTCCATTCAGTTTTTGCATGCTCGTTGAGCAATGCAACTACAATCGTTGATGGCGTGAAATTAATTAATTAACATTTACATTCGACCATAATAAGTAAACTGAATTTTTATATCTTGAAAAAATTGAATGTGACATTTATTGATTAATCGATTTTCCCTAGTTTGAAAAATTTGAATGAAGCGTTAAATTTTCCGAATCGCCATAAGAAAAAGACCCCAATCGATAATTTCATACCCATCGATTATTTTGATTTATCGATCGTTTATTGCTTACCTGCTTCTCGAAATTTCCTTCCAGATTATCATCGAATAATAATCGTTTATCGTAGGAATGAAAATATTAATTATTTAATTATCCGAGGGCAAATTTCATGTAAACAATTTCTAATTACATATAATTACCTGCGTTTTTATTTGAGAATTACTGTAATTTCATGCATTTCACCTCAATATTACGACTCTGTATTGCAAAGTTATGCCTTCATTTAATTTTAATTAAAACAAATAATAATTGATTCACCTCACAATAAAAAATTAATTAAACCATCAGAAATATAAGTTCAAGGAAATTGATAAATCATCAATAAATTGATTTTTCCATTGAATTAAATCATTGATTTCTGAGAAATTTAAAATTTAATAACTGTTAAATTCAAATTTAAAAAATCCTATTCGATAATTAATTTTTGCTACTAATAACAATTTTTCATGAACATATCGAACTTTTAAGCGCTTATTAGCAACAACTACGATACATAATCATAGATCTTATAAATTAATCGATACAACTTGATGGAAATTACTAGCATGGCGAATTTATAACGCTAAATGCAATCTATGTCTAAATATAATTAATTGCATGTTCATTTTTTGTTGGTTGTTAAAGACTTATTCGAGCCACCAACTCATGTGACTAAACGACCATTGCGCATGTTGTACCTTTCTTTTGCTCTCTCTCTCCCTCCCTCACTTTTGCACTTAAGTCATGAAGACATGCAGACATGCATTAAGTCTGCAAAGAGCATGCGTGTAGGTTGCGCATAATATTTATGTTTTTGATGTTTTCTTGTAACGGACGGCCTTGCACAAGATCTTGGCATATGCGTATAATGACCCAGCCAATTGCCAATTCGAATAAATTTCATTTTTCATGTTTCCACTCGTTACCATATATAATGGTTCATTTCAACACTAGTGGTTTAATTTTTTGGTTTTTATCACTAGGGATCAAAATTCATTTCCGTAAAAAGGACTAGATTTTTGTCATTAATTTTTGCTATATCATAAATAACTTAAATTTAGCATACAAATGATTCTTTTGAATTTAGTGTAATCTATAAAATTTCGAATTTTCATCAAATAAATAATTTCCTAGGTATTGGAGAATTTCACAATTTCTTAAAAAAAAAATAAGAAAAGTTGCTTTTATTTCACTTGTGACATAATATTTCCTTTTTAGAAAAAATTAGCTATTCCAAGTAAATATTAATTTAATTACAAACATTTTTGATAAAAACCATCAATTAATTAATATTTTATAATGAGCAACTTCTTGTTGCTTGCTTGCTTTCCAAAATTGTAAGATAAAAATCAAAAATTATCAGATCCAGACACAAATTACACTCAATCGTTGCCTGGCAACAACTCGACGAACAACCAAATAAAAATATAAATTAGCCTCGGACCAAACACCAAACGAATGCAAATGAGTTCATTTGACATTTACTTAAACATTTTAACGATTAATAAATAATAAACCATTCAGGGATAGCTTTTGATGAAAATTTATTAAACTTTTCATCGTTAATTGACTACGCGTGTTTGCCATAAAAAACAACGAAACAATCATCTCATTATACAATTCAACCAAAGAACTGAAAAAGTAGAAAAAAAACATCCCAACATCCTATGATACAGGTTATGATACTGTGATGGGTGTAATCGATACAGAATGGACGCATTGATCCATGCAATTTCCATAGATCCTCAATATCGAATCGTCTATTGGAATATCCAATTGGGGTGTTGAAGCATCATTCCTCGTGTCGTGTCTTCGGGATAACATTTCTGCATAAACACAATACATCTCAGCATCCCTCATAACGCTGAAGGAGTCGTCAACTCATTTACATAATAATCGCTTTGATAGTCTTCCAGTTCCCACCTTAAAACACGAAGAGGTTTCTCCTTGGGTTGCAGCCTCCCGAAGAACTCAGGTGGTTGTTACTCGATGGGGTGAAGAGTATCCAATTCGGGAAGCATCCTCTGAAGTGATGTGTCGAAAGTGTGCGTAACCCTATCCCTAGGGATACAAAAAACTAGCCGTTATTGGCAGAGTAATTAATTATATTACGTTGAATTTCAATTCCGTACTTTGATTAATTAAGTTTATCATAATGAAAATTGGGTTGCATAATTTACATTTTAAATTATTAAAATAATTTTTTGGTTTATCAGAATTTTTTACAACTCAAATCAAAAATTCTGCTGATTGTAACCCAAACAGGTTTTAAAGTTCGTTATATTTCATACAACTAGGGCACGAATTTTTCTTTCTTAATCGACAATACATTCAAAACGAGCAGCGTAAATCGCAATGAAAAGCGTTGCAAATTCGATTTGACACGCGAAACTTGTGAAGACGTAACCTTTCTTCACGTCTCTCCCTTTCAAACCTCGCAGACATCTTTTATGACTTCCATAATCAGAACGGCATCAAACAATCAACCAAATTTTAATTTTACAACTTTGGTGTCAACTCAAGAAATTTATAGCTTGAACATTATTCAACCATTCGTTTAGTTATTCGGAATTGTTTATACGAATGAATTTGAATGTCATTTGAAATTGGAATTGTTGGCATGGCGACGCTTCATCGATCGTTCGATCCATCGATCGATCGATGCATGGAGGATCGTTTGCCGCATCGATTTGTTTCGACTCCTTTCGAATCGTCCGATTGGATGATTGGACGCCATTTAACGAAAACAAATGAGCGATTGGGTTTGTGCGCAAATGTATTTGTGCAAACACGTTGTGGTCAAAGGCTATGGTTGGCGACGTCGAACGCTTACGTAATTTGCGTTTTTTACCTCTCTACACTCGCATCGAATAATATTTAACAATAAAAGTTCAAAATTATGTTCTCCGCGTTTGTCTCCATGCACTGTGCAAAACAAAACCGATGAATTTCCGGAAATTTCGCCAAAATGCTCCAGTAACGTTTATACTATTGGGTAATAGATGGCGCTCGAGATTCCTCCCTTTAAAATTTACTTCTTAAAATTTTTTGTATTTTTTTAAGTGGAGATTGATATTGTTTAAAAGTTTTACAACACATGGTAGATTCTTAGTGACGTTACCCGTACGCGAATTAATCAAATGCACGCGTTGTGCAAATAAATTTATTTATATTTTATTCATATTTGATCACTATATTCATCGTCGTATTGGCTCTCAATAGCTGAACCAATAAACTGCACAAACATCAACAATACATCTCCTGATGCCTTGACGTCATCCCAATGTCTCCCTGGCAACAGGAAAATTAACAAATACTTCTTTTCTGATACTCTGCCGGAAATAAAATTTATATCCATGGAAAGATCGAAATTATTTAAATTCAGCGTAGAAACTGTATCATAATGGATGCCAGATCGTTGGATCCGAATCGATTCTTGAAACGATTCCAAATTAAGCAGCATCGTCGATGGACGAGAATGGCGTGGCTTGTTTATCTCTCTTGATCATGAGACATGTCGCTCGAAGTGGAGACATTAATATCGAAAGGTGTGGTCACCTTTTCTCTTCGCTTACGCGTTCTTGTTTCACATATTTCACTCGCGATGTCGTCTGGTCGCAACACGCGTGCGAAAGAGATGGAAAACGTTGATATCTCTGAGTTTCACATATTGATCGATATTTTCCAATCGATTTTGGAGCATGGATTTAATTGCATCTCAACGAAGATGTAAATTTTGAAACAATTCAAGTTTGTTATATTTGAGATGTAATTTGTTGCCTCTCTCAGTTTGATTTCTGAAATTGTCAATTAAATTTCAGAAAAAAATTGAAATTTAGACTTTTAAGCCAAAATTGAAAGAAAATATTTTCTATTTTTTTGGGATTCCATTTTCTCTTGGGAAATCCATATTTTAAGATAGTAAATCCTTATGGTAATTTAGTGGTTCAATTGAAAATCTGATCCATCGATTTTCCAACTGCCATTAAATTTTTTTCTCGATCCCTCATTCAAATAAGACGAAAACTAACAAACAGTTGGTCGAGTACTAGACGCATATTAAACGCCTTAATGTTTAAAAAATTGCATCCTCAGGTATAACCATCGCTGGCTAAAGGTATACCCTCGATAAGTGCACGTATGCAGATGAAGTTGATGCAATTAATGGATGCGATTTATCAAAGTCCATGTCCTTCGTTACGGCTAATGCTAAGCACACACACTCATACTCAAACGATGCGAGCAAAATCATTACGGAAAAATTCACATAGGACACAAGATGGATCTCGTACGTAATTGATCACCGAAACCAAGAATATAAATGTCTCCGTATGACGTTGGCATTTATTTGCCCAGCGCTTACGTTTTCATTCAGCTCTCCAAGAGCCCGAATAAAAAGACATTAACTTTTTATTACAACGGATACAACATCATCATCATCATTGCCATCGAAGCAGAGATAAGCAAACTTTCTTTTACACTTTACCAGAGGTAGATACATGAATCGCTGAGTGAAAATTGATCGTTATTGATCGATAAATGGATCTAGGCACGTGATCGCACACACACGATAATTCCGCGAGTTGTAATTCGGTTGTAACTAGGTTGATTGCGGTCGAACACCAAGCTTTCAGCACACTTGTAGAAAAGTGGAAGCGCTGGAAGCACGCATGTAAAATGAATGAAGAAGCCCAAACGGGTTTGACGGCTCTTCTTCTTTCATTGATCTCGTTGAATGAAGATGGCTGGAGGAGTGCATCAACCAACTTGGTCCAAACGCATCGAAAACGTTCGGTCGAAGAAGCGCTGATTGAAAACTGAAGGTCGCGAACATGTGGTTGTTGTGTTAATGGCGTCCTTTGTGTTTGATTGTTTTAGGAGGCGAGGGGAAAGTTTGGAGGGGCAGTTTGTCGTCGGCGGGGGCGGCGGCGGTGGTGGGGGTGGTGACGCGGGTGGTCGCATAATGGCCGACCTGCCCGAAGGGGTGGTCGCCCCGCCGGACGACCAGCAGCAGCAGCAGACGTGGTGCAAGTACTATGAGCATCCGCTGACGGCGGCGACGACCGCCATGCTCAATATTGGCGGCGGCGCCGAGGACCAGACCGCCACGATGGGCCTCATCTACGAATACTATAAGCTTCCGGCGCTGACTGCATCCGAATCCAAAGACAAGCTAGCCGATATCTGGACGTAAGTAGAGTGGTCGAAAATGCCGGAAAAACATTGAGGTTAGGTTCGGTGTGCAGAACGTAATGGCGTTTGTGTTTGATTGGCCCCTTCGAGCAAATGAATAAGTACAATTTATGTATGAAGTACGGATAATCACAAATGAAAAAAATCAAGTCGGAAAACCGTTCGTGAGTTCTTCAGCGACTTGTTGTCAGTTGTTGTGCTGGTACCTTAGAGAAGTGAAGGCTAAATGAAATTTATAGCCGCGCTATATATTACAGCACACAATGGGATTATATTAAAATAAAAATAGTATTGAGACCCCTTATAAGCCCAACTCCGAGCCGACCTCAGCTTCTTCGGATGGATCATGCAGGCTTCCGTGGGTATTGTTATCCAAAGCGTGTGTATGCACGTTTCCTCCATGGGTACCTCGTCGAAATCTTCCTCGATGGCTTCGTGTTCGCATTTCGACTTTTAAAGCTTTTGATTTATCTGGGCCAATACCTCCACTCGCGCCTCGATGGCCCCTTCCGCACCATTTCACTTCTTTGGTGTCTGTTTACCATGCAATATTTCCTCCAGCAACCTTCGAGATGTCATTTTTCCGACCAAAATTGCTATTTGATGAAAATTCCATTATTCGAATATTTGAGGGGTTTGAAGAGTAACGGTTCTTATCAGATATCAAAATTATGCATGGACCGTAAAGCTATTTCTTCAATGAAATTAGAGGAATGTTTATTCTATTTTACGACCGGCAATATCCCGAGGGATCGCTATAATCTCTTTTCCTTCTTCGGCCTCTCTTCTCGTATGTATTTTTAATTCCGTTCACAGTCAGAAGAAATGTTTATCTCTGATCTACATACAGATAGCTTCTACTGTAATGTGACGCCCTTTGTTGCAATTTGTCCCTCGGGCACCCCACACTTCACTGATTTGTATAAATAAATTAAAATTAATCTCAGACATCTGCAAACTAAACTTCATCACTAAAATTCTTTCGCCCAAGGCCAAAAACTTCAGCAAGTCATTCACCTAATTTGTTGATGTGTGAACCATAACCTCAATTAACCCAAATAGATCTTTATCTACAATCAGTTTCTATCTTGTATTATAACTATGAGAAATCTCAGAAAGAAGTCTAGAAAACACCAACATGGATGTAGTTGTTGATGGTGTGGAAGCAGAAGGTTGGTTACCACGTTACCACTTGCAGAGATCATATAACAAGTAGCACTCAATGAGCGAATGTTGCAAATCAATGCTGCGATATTCAAAGATGCGCGCCCGTGCGAATGGAAATCGCTGAATGTCTGAATGGTTCTAGCTTGTTGAGCAGATCGAAGAGGGTACATTCTGATGATGGTTGTTGCGACCGAGGAGGCCGCATCCAGCGTATGTGATACACTGCGCCGAAGAATGCGAACAGACCTCAGATGGTTACAATGGGAGTAAATTTGTATAAGAATCCTTTCGGCGAAGGGGTGTGCTACCGTTCCTTCCTTCGGCAACTCCGGAGGTATACCTCTTCAACGTGCGCCGTTCGTTACTGCTCTTCGTGTTTTGCAACACAATGCACCCAAGAATGAGTGATGACATTCTTATACATACATTTCGTTTATCACTGCGAAGTGTATTCTAATTGAGCGTATGTGAAGTTATTCGCTTTTTTTTGCTGTGTTTCTGATGGTGATGTTTTTTTTATCATTTTTGAGGATTCTAACGGTTTCTGGTTAATTTCAGATATTGATTACTGAGATATCTTCGAATTTCTTTTTTATTTTTATCAAGGGACAGAGATTTTTTGGTACCAGCTTATTTCTGATATTCTTTAGTTTCTTCTTCAAATTGAATCATTTGATGGTGTACCTTTTAATTATTTTCTTTTTTGGACATCTTGCAGTATTTTCTTTTGAAATATTGAATTTTTGTTTGAGATGTTTTCGAATTTCAGCGATTTATTTTACCAAGAGAAAGAGATTCTTTGGTACCAACTCATTTTCTGAGATTCCTTTGGTTTATTCTTCAAATTGATTCATTTGATTTGATGATATACCTTTTAAACAATTTTCTTTTTGGAAATCTTGCAGTATATTGCTTTCAAATATTGAAATGCCTTCGAATTTCTTTGATTTTACCAAGAGAAAGAAATTCTTTGGTACCATATCATTTTCTGATATCTCTTAGTTTCTTCATGAAATTGACTCATTTGATGGTACCTTTTTAACAATATTCTTTCTGGACATTTTGCAGTCTATTATTTTCACACTTCGAACTTCTCTCTTCTACACCAACATATTTTTTGTCTTTGTCTATCTCTTTATCTCTTTCTGGTTCATGAGTCAGCAACAATTCTGGTAAAGTATTTTAATTTTTGAACTAAAATTCTAACAAGAAATATTGTTTTTTTGAATTTTTTTATTGGTGTTGGTATTTATTGATATAGAAATGGGTGGAATAGTTAGTAATAAAAGAACATTCTTTGCAGAACTCCACAATCCGGAATCCTATCTTCGCAGCTGAAGAGTACCAATGGATTGCTCAGTGGGACGGGTCTCGAGCTAACTCCACCTATAAGTGGCGCTAGTCAGATAGCTTCTCCAGAGTTTCAAGGCTTATTTATCAATTCGCAACTCGGGTACGCACAGCCCGGCGTTTCCGGCACGCAGAACCTGCAGATCGTGAAGCGCGAGCCGGAGGATTTGAGCCATCATCGTAAAATCGAGAACACCTCGCCGAGCCTCGACGGCTCCATCATCGTCAGCCGGCCTCAACAACGTCACAAGGTGAATAAATTATTTCATTATTTCTTCAGCATTCCACCATCTCCTGGTGAAGATCGGGGGTTACCATCAAAAAATCAGTGTCCAAGTGTAAATCAAGTGTGAATGATTGCGTGTATGGTAAACAAAAGAAGTCCGAGTGGTAATAATTATGGTTATAGGTCGTGCTGGTGTCGTCTGGAGGTAGCCAGCCTGGAGACCTGGTGGTGGACGTGAACTCCATCAAGGACGAGTCCCATCACGGATTGAATTCGCCACTGCATGGCTCGCGTTCTGTGAATGGTACCCCAACATCAACACATAGCAGCCTGCTGGCGGACGGATCCACTGGTGGAGGTGGCGGACCGATCGAGTTCATCTCCTCCGATGGCCTCAAACCGACCACCATGTACAGCACGCAGGTCTTCGCCTCGATGAACAACGCGCACAGTGGGAGCGGTACCCCATCACCCATCCCGTACACCTCCGACCACGTGACACAGTACACGCAGAGTGGTATCGGCACCGTCGCCGGCGGGTACACCACCAACGTGGTGCGCACCGGGAGCTCCACCGGGTTCTCGGTGGCGGAGCCCTACTATCGGGAGTACTTCACCACCGTGGCCTCCGGCGCTGGCACTCCGGAGCCTGTGTACTCGGCCCAATTGCGCCAGAGCCACCTCGGCTACGGCGATGAGACGGCGGCTGCGGGCGGCGGTGGAGGCGGCGGTGGCGGCGGCGGAGCCACCACCAGCTTTGTCGAACGCTATGTCCGACAGACGAGCAATTATCATGGGAAAGGTGTCATCGCTGCTGCCACTGCCGCTGGTCTTACCGTCGACCTCCCGAGCCCCGATAGCGGAATTGGTGCCGATGCCATCACACCACGCGACCAGAACACCATGCAGCAGGTGAGTCCTAACCAGTGCCCTCATACCCATACCTTCAACTCCAATCCAAACTTGTGTGAGCATGTCTTCGGTTTGCAGTCGTTTGATTACACCGAGCTGTGCCAGACAAATTCGGGACTGTTGGATCCACTCTCTTTGGGCCAACGTAGCAATCCCTCACAGTCCCCCGGGTCTCAGACGAGTACACGAAGCCGACCATGGCACGACTTCGGCCGGCAGAACGACGCTGACAAAATACAAATTCCCAAAGTGTAAGTACCATCATCACTAGGACTAATTGGAACCTTCAACGATGATGATAATTAACACCCATTTGTTTGATGCATGTTAGGTTTTCACCCGTTGGCTTCAAGTACCACTTGGAGACTCCGATATCAACATCACAACGACGCGAAGACGATCGCATCACATACATCAATAAGGGACAATTCTATGGTATCACGCTGGAGTACGTTCTGGAACCGGACAAGCAACTGAAGTCCCAGACCGTCAAGGTGAGAAATAACTAGCGAATGATACGTCGGGTTGTACTAACGACACCAAGAGCACACCTTCGAAGGCTGATAAGTGAGCCGTACCCAAATGTGCAACAATGTCGCATGCGCACAGAAGCGCTGCAATTAAACGACAGGCCATTTCCAGTCGGGGAATTAATTGGCCGTAATTAGAGGCAATTCGCGGGATCGTTATTTAATGAGCGCACCTCTAACTGCCATAACGTGATTAAATTTTGCTACATATTTGTCACACACTACGTCTTCGCTCCTTCGATGATAACCGTCGCGGAGCCTTCGCCAGCATCTTCTTCATGCGCGGCAAGAATTCGCGCAGACACTCGGCCTCGTCCATACCATATCTGGCGAGTACCTGGCGTGCTGGGCTCTTGCACGCCAATCGACGTGCACGTTTTTTGGTGCAAAAACATATGCGCAGACCGGACGCAACGCATTCATTATTATTTAAAAGTTAATCGCGTTTCGGTCTCTAATGAGCAGCGCGCATCGTCAGCCGAACGCGTCGCAGATTCATTAATGCACACATACTTTACCATCGACGGCCATCTTGGTGATGGTAATGATGATGATGATGCAATTTCATATGAAAATCAATATTTTATTCCGGCCATTACTCAATTACCGACGCTGTGAGTGTAATTGTTGTAATTTCGTCCTGCAGTAAGTGACTTCTTCTCGTAGTCTTCAAGATGACTCGTTTTGCACCTTGTTTTCGTGAATTGTCTCAAAAACAATTGAAGGTCCCATGAATACGAATGACGCCGGCAGCGTAATTTCGAATAAGTGTTGCAAATGATAAACGCTAAAATGTTTATTGTACGCGCGACAAGGACGAATGAAGTCCATTTGATTCCGAGAATCGCGAAGAAAAAAATATCTCATAAAATTCATAAATTAGCATTCCGCATACACATTGAGTCATTTGAATACGCTTACCATGCGCCGAACGTCCCATCGCCAACATAACCAACCGCCGAAAGGACAAGACATTATCATTATGCTTGTTGCAATTAACATAATTACACCAACTAATATGTTTCGTCTTGTTGTTGCAGAGCATTGTGATGCTAATGTTCCGCGAAGAGAAGAGTCCCGAGGACGAGATCAAAGCATGGCAATTCTGGCACGGCCGACAACATTCGGTCAAGCAGCGCATCCTCGATGCAGGTAAGTTCTGGCTGCCCAAATTCGCACATTCCTCACCCAAGAAGTATCGCCATGATGGCGGATTCCACCGCTTCGAAAATCACGCATAATTTTCCTATTTCTTTGACTGTCAAATAAATATTGGCGCGTTTAATGCGCCTCGTCGTTTCTTCGCTTTCAAACATCGTTCTTCCTTCTTCTTCTTCTTCGCCTCGATTGCGAACGCGCATATGCGCTAAAGGTCAACAATATTTATAAGATTTGACCGCCTACGCGAGAGCGCGCGTATAAATATGCTATTACCATCGGACGCATTATGAAGATTGTCGCATAATTTACACGGGCATGGCGTGCGCGCCATTTTCCCAACGCCAATAATAATATTACGGAAAAATAATTAACTCTGTATGCGCATGCGCATTCTATTTTCCTGCTGCCACTTGCGTACGAATTTATGGTAAGTTTCTCTCCCATGCATGGCACCAGATGCTGGCTGGTTTTCTTGCTTGTGGTCGTTTTCTGTTTTGCATTCGCTCCATTCGCCTGTTTGTATGCTGTCTGTACAAACACGCCGTAATGTTTGCGCATTCATTAGAGTTGTTAGTCATAAAGACACGAGTTGATCATACGCGCGCACACACAAAGTCAATGTTAATGCCAATGACGCCGTTAAAATGCAATTTTTCCTCCATCTCCGTACGTTCATTTCGTCCGGCTGCAATTGCATTAGTAGAAAGCATCACTTATAATTGTTATTGATTTATTTCGCAACACTTTTACTCATTGCATTTCTGTACACCTTTGGCAGATACGAAGAACAGCGTCGGTTTGGTGGGTTGCATCGAAGAAGTTGCGCATAATGCAATTGCTGTTTACTGGAATCCACTCGAGAGCGCTGCCAAGGTAAATATCATCATAAAGGCAACAAAGTTGCAAGGGATTTAACATAATGACATGAATATTGCAGATAAACATTGCGGTCCAATGCCTGAGTACGGATTTCAGCAGCCAGAAGGGCGTCAAAGGTCTTCCATTACACCTACAAATCGATACTTATGAAGATCCAAGAGATACGACCATTGCGCACCGTGGATATTGCCAAATTAAAGTGTTTTGTGATAAGGTATGTCTACAAACGTTATTATCCTGGCAGCCATTTTGATGATTTTTCGTTTTGTAGGGGGCTGAACGTAAAACGCGCGACGAAGAACGTCGAGCCGCCAAGCGCAAGATGACAGCGACAGGCCGCAAGAAGCTGGACGAACTCTATCATTCCATGTGCGAACGCTCCGAATTTTACTCAATGAGCGATCTTGCCAAGCCTCCCGTCTTCTTCTCACCTGCGGAAGACATCGACAAAGTAAGTTTGCAAACTCTCGAGTTGAATGTGTATTCAATAATTCCATTTTAGCTTGCCTCCATGGAAATCCAAGGATTCTACGATCATAACACGGATGGCGCGCTTGCCGGAGGTGTCCACACAGCGGATGTAAAGTCGCCATTCCTCCTGCACACCGCCGCCAAGCAGCCATCGACACCGACGCTCAAATTCCACAATCACTTCCCGCCCGACGCGGAAAAGAAGGAAACAATTCTGGATAACTCGCTCAATACGGATGGTGGCGTCTTTGCGCCGCCATTGAAACGTGCCAAAATGCTCGCAGCCGCCACCAGCAACACGAACGGAAATGTCCTGCTCACGAATACGACCAACGGTCCGCCATCCCTCAACGAACGCGTAATGCTCTACGTGCGACAAGAAGCCGATGATGTGTACACGCCATTACATGTTGTGCCGCCAACAACGGTCGGCCTCCTCAATGCGGTAAGTTGTGCACAAATGACACACAAGTACTTTTTGGCAAACGATCATCAAACGCATTACACGTGTGTTCGAATCCACCAATGTTCGTTGTCGATGTGTAATTTTATCTGCTTGCTTTTGACCGCTTATAACGTGTATGCATGGACTTTTGGATGTACTGGGCTTTGTTTATTCATGTATTTATTTATTTTTAATTATCATCATCACACACCCACGCAAACACATTGTGGAGCAGTGGCGCAAATATGTCTAAAACGATGCCGTCATACTAAAAACACTAAACATTTGTGCGTTGGCATGGTGATAAAATTATTAAATCAAGGATCAAATAACAACCACAGGTTAACTTGACTGTACGAAGGAATATTCCTGCTCCCCAGCTGAAGGAATATGACATCGAACAGTTCTGTTGTTGTGCACATGTGTCATCATATGTAGTTGAGTGGCATAGTTTTGGGCATTTGCATTCCTGAGCAATGTGATCTTCACATTGTTTTCATGTCAAAATGTTCACTTCTCATTCATTTCAATCATGGAAAAGCTCAGTACTTCTTCGAAATCTATGCTAAAATCAAGAAAGACAGAAATTCCTCATTGATTGGACTTTTGAAATTTAAAATTTTGCCAAAAAAAAACGAAAAGAAAAGTAATGCAAAAACGAATTCAAGTTTAATTCTGTTTTCCTTATTTTACAGATTGAGAATAAGTACAAAATTTCTGCTTCGAGCATAAATAACTTGTATCGCAAAAATAAAAAAGGGTAAGTTAACACATCCAACGTGTGCATTATTTTGTAGGTTGCGCAATGCTTTCAGCTTGCGTTTTTTTTTTGTAAATACTAAAACTGCTAATAAGTCAATTAATATCATTGCAAAACAAGATGTAAATATTTCATTACAAACTCCGAATTTGTCGTTGAACAAAACGAACAAGTACTAATAACGGTTGTATCTTTTTGTAGCATCACGGCCAAGATTGATGATGACATGCTGGCTTACTATTGCAACGAAGATCTATTCCTCTTGGAGTTGAAACATGTCGACGAAGACCTCTTCGACATCACGTTCGTCGAACTCTGACCCGTCCGTACTTGGAGTATGAACATCCACCCTTCTTCTTGTGATTGTTAACTGTTGCAAAATATTAGAAAAACGCTAAAGGCAAGAGCTGCAGGCTCTTTGTCGCGAAATGCATTCTGATGCAGCATGTTTCATCCGTTTCATTATATCTTATTATTGTTTATAGCAGCTGAGCTGAATTGTTTGGTTGAAGCCGAGTATTATTCAAATACTGGATGGATGACGAAGAAAAAGACACGCTATATTTCTGCTGAATTAGATACTTCTAGTTGCGAAAGATGAGGACCATCAGACGTTGATAATGATGGCCGCTCGTGACAAATTGTTAGTGCTTGTTTATTATTAAAGAAAAAATATTGAATTACGGTTTATATGATGATGTTTTATACGATTGATCACTGTTTTCTTATATAAAAATACGGCAACTTGTGATCGACTAGCATTCAAAGTGTATTAGTATGTGTCATGTGTTAATGATCTCGGACAGCAGTGATTGTCGGATTCATATGTGTTTTGGGGTAGACAGCGCTCTTGTATTGTAAATTTTAAGAAAATGAAAGAGTGGCACAGATTGTATTGCAATACATTTTGCAGTGATCCATCTGCCCAACTCGACTGTTGCGAAGGCGACGCATTTTTGCATTTTTATATATATATTGATGGAAATTTTACCTATACATGTATCCGCCGATGAATTTTCGTAGAAAATTGTCGTTGTAAATAATCAAAAATATTAATATTACTTGTTGTAATCGTCATGCCATATATATATAGATATAGATATATAAAAATTTTTATAGAATCATTATTTTGTAATCGTACGTAATAGATTTATATCGACCAGCCATCCCCCTCGCATAAAAGCAAATGTAAGAAAGAAACGTACCTGACTCTTGTTTTATGTGCACACAACAAACAAACACAAACACACACGAAAAGTTCGGCGTAGAAGCAGCCAAGATTGAAACGCAAGAAAAACAGCAATTAAACCAAACAAGAAAGAAGCATACCGAAATGATTTGCCATCGCACCGCAGATAAATTGTTAAAAAAAAAAATATGTAAGCTCTGGGGCCGACTGACTGAGGATTTAATCTCCCCAAAATACTGAATATTTTATTATTGATTTATATAACGTTTTTTATAATCATTTTTATTCTTATGTTTTTTTGCGCAAGAATTGAGGAAAATGTTTCATATTCATCTATAGCTCTCTATTATATGCATGCCCATCATCTGCCAACTATTAGGTTAGCAACTTATGTTGATAAACGTTCGCAATATAAATTGTAAGTTAGGAGTTTATTTGAAAATGTATTTTTAAATTGATTTTTTTTAATAAAGGTATTGACAGAACCTCTTTTTCCTGGTACCGATTTATATCAAATTTTTACATTATAGGTCCAAGAATCGGTGAGAAATTTTCGAATTTTTGTAAATGCAATATACAATTTTAAATGTCTACTAAGTTGCCAACATTAGAATGTTGTTATATTACTATGGTTATTATGCAAAGAAGATTGCATAATTCACATACCATTTTGTCTCTAGTAATCAGATTGCTTCATTGGTAAGATGCAAATAGTTGACTGAAAAGGATTATGATTGGTGATTGTAAGATAAATTGGAGAACTTTTTCAATCATCAACATCGTTTCGATTTATCAGTTAGAGACTTGTATGTCCAATATTATAATCAATAGTTTCATATATGGTCGCATTGTTACAATTTAATCAACATGTTCAAATGTATTGCAATAATTCAATCAAAGATACATACATGTCCGATTAATTTTTAATTGTAATTGGTTGATTTAGCCATTGTTATGTTTAGTAACTGATTTATGGAAATATCAATGAGAAGTAAAACATATATATGTCACAAAATATTTTAATTAATTTCTATCATTATTAATTCACTAGCATATCAATCAATAATGTTGTGATAGCTGCACATTAACGCAAATTCATGGTAAAATAGAATTAAAGATAGTAATAGTTTAATAATAATAGGTTTTGTCACAAGTTTTTCGACCCAATTAGAAAGTTATCAAAATTCAACATGGTGTACGTTTTGAAATATAGAATAGGTATTTATTCGTTGTGGTTATCATGACTTTTCTCAAGAGAATCGTGTGGTAAGGAATGTTAACAATTCTCAATTTTTTTGGAGATTTATTCACCTGATGAATCGAGATGAAACATTGGAAATTGGATATTTCGTTGCCAATTTGGAGTTTTCTTGGGGCTTCTGACCATTTTGCATGGCACAAAATCTTGGGATTTCAATAATAGATTTCAATAATATATATAATATATTTCAATAATTTCTGAAAGAATTAAAAGGATTATTACCATTTTCAAATGTAGTGTTCCTTATTGGAATATTCAATATTTACAATAGATTAATGTTGCCTAATGTTTGGGCAAACAAATTAGAAAAAATAACAACGATTATATTTTATAAAATCTAAATCAATTTTAATGTATATTTGATTAAAATACTTGAAAATTTATGTCATTAATAATTCATTAATACCGTGGCAATATAACTGTAATATTATGTTGGTAAATTATATTAATGAATGACAATTTAAAATATTGGAAAATCGGAAAACCTCGGCATCAAGAACATGTGGATACAAATTTATTACAAATAATCAAATAATCTAGAATTGCCAAATGTTGGATATAAAATTGTTTAAAATTATGTATTATGCGGTATACTTTGCCAAAGCTAAACAATAAAGTATATTGAACTGTAAGTATGTGTACTTCAAAATGTACAATAATTTGGCTCTCAGATGCAATATCTTTTCTTCTGAACAGCACAAACATAATTTTCATCAATACGGGAAGTTTTTGTTTCTATGCAGCATCTCTATGCGGGAACAAAACGTCACTTAATTCTCTTGCTGCATAATTATTATTTATGTGATAAAATAATATGGATAAATAACTTTTATCAAATATATTTTTCTCTTGGAAAAACAGGAGGGCAATTTATGCATAATACATTGTTGCCTTATTCAATGAAAAATGGAATTTATTCTTCGACGCAAACAAATTACAAAATAAATACAAAATAAGTTCATGGCAATTACATAAAATTATAATAAATTTTCATGGCCATGCACATTTGTCCAACTAATATTGCCCTAAATTTCCTATCTATTTAGAATATTTATTTGATTCTAAAACTATCATTTGTTCATTATTTTCATTAACAATTTATTAATACCACGCTCATATAACTTAATATGCATGGCGTTATTGCTAAAACATGCAATTAAAGTATTCAGGATTCAAAATACTGAAATATCCTGTCCAGAACAAATGCATCAAGAAAGTATACCACCAAAAACCTTCCTTTTGTTACAATTCAAGATAATCTAGAAATCGAAAATGTTAGATATTAAATGCTTTATATATCTGCATTATGCACCATATGTTGCAGGACTTCTTCAAACACCAAAATCAAACTTAATGACCAAAGGACATTCCCAAAGAACAACTGCCAGCTATATAATTGGAACCATATGGTTAATTTTGTTTGTATTAATGATGTATGGAAAATCTCTGTTTATCCATTTATACATACAACAAATCTTGGCTGGTTATCTACCCCGCTGCAGATGTGGCATCTTTCTCAGTCAGTAAGACGAGCATAATTGTGTGTTCTCAATTAACTGCAGATAAGGTATGGACCCATGATGAAGAATTGCAGGCCAGTGCGTGCCACATCTGAGTATTCGGCGCTATTTATTATATTTGCAAATTTACTGACGATTAGTAGCCCATTGCGAGGTTTGAGTGCTTTTACACAATGATTAGGGCCATACAACCGTAAGACAATGGGAATTATATTGTAATCATAACATTAACAAATGTATAATGAATCGAATTTTCATGGACACGTTCATTTTCCCATGTCATAATATTTATAATTTCATTTATTAATTTCTCTCATTAACTATTCAATAACACCAGAATCATTATAATTATAATATGTACGGCGGCGCTTTGTCAAGTCAACTGTTTAAAAATATACTATCCAATAAGTAAAACGCCAAGGTAATACACCCATCAAAAACGGAAGTTTTCCCTTAGTTATTAGGAGGATGTAGAACTTTAAAATGTTGCAAATAAAATTCTTTACATATCTGCATTATGCATCATATATTGCTGGACTAATTCGTGCACCGAAACCACAGCTATGCAACAAAAGACATCCACGAAAAACAATTGCAAACTATATAATTGGTACTTTCTGGTTGATACTATTAGGATTTGTCAATATTTACAACTGGTATGGGAAATACGTGCATTTCGATGTCAACAATAAAACTTTTACGGCTGGCTACGTCATGGCTGGGGTCGCAGCATTTATTTTCAGCATCTCCAGCATCATTTTTATCAACTTTCGGCGTGGCAACGAATGGCTCGAGATGTTAACCATTCTGAAATCATTGGAAGCATTTTCAGCACCCGAACGGACAAAGAGAGCGCTATGGAAGTTTTTTTGCATCTATGGAATTGTTCTCGCCATTCATATACACGTCTCTGTGACATGGGCCCAAATGCTGCCATGGTCGGGTCATCGTTACATCCTTGCTCGCCTCATGCAGAACTTTCATTCCTTCCATACTGTTTGTCTGATGATGTACTATTCCGATTTGATTTACTCGAGGATGCACGATTTGAATGTGCATTTGGAACGTTGCGTGTACACTCATACGGTTGATGGTCGGAAGGACAACGCAATTAAAACGTTTAAAGTTGGAACGATAATGAAGGGGTACATGGCGATGAAGCAATGTGTTGACTTGTACAATAAGGTATTTGGGATGGTGCACATTGCTTTCTGGGCGTATATAATGATGAATATCTTGGCAGTGGTAAATATTGCTCTGCTCTATATTCGAAGTATTGATCTGGTATCAGAAAGAGACAGACAGACACCTATAAATGTGAAAATTTATATCACACGATTTACTCTAATTATGTATTATTTGGTATGTAATATACATGTCATAAATAGTCGGCATATTTTGAGCAGGGATTATGTTTTAGTGGGTGGGATATGGGGTGTTCTCTTCATGCTCCAGAGTAGTTCAAGAGGCTGAAGAGACTCCCAGAAAATGTTACAAACTCATCAATCAGGTGGACATGCCTCGGGTATTTCTGAAGAAAGATTTGGAGAGGTATGCAACGATGGCCCATGTTTTGATGCCATCATTTTCC
>JARJDZ010005537.1:0-16093 GCA_030264555.1 Aleochara sp. GC000083 | reverse complement strand
TTATATTTTCGTCAAAATATGATAAATGCCCTTTGAATCATCCAAATCGGTCCATTAGTTTTGGAGATATGAAAATTTTTGAAAACTCGAGCGATTTTAAGAATTTCCTATCGGTTTTTTCGCTACAAACTTTTTTTTCAATTTTTTTCTTCGAGTGCGATTTCTGGCTTCCACATGACCAAAAGGGCATGAACCCATAGATTTTTGGAAAGTGCTCATCAAGACCTTCAATTTAGTTCCAACTTTAGTTTAATTGGTGCAATTGCTTAAAAGTTATACGCAGTTAAAGGAGCGAAAAAAAACGAAAATTTTGCATTTTTCGAACTACATTTTTCAGGTTCGGGTATTTCCGAATTCCGGACAGCTTCGGGACCATGGCCAATGTTATTTTTTCGTCAAAATATTATAAAAGTCGTTTGAATCATCCAAATCGGTCCATTAGTTTCGGAGATATGAAAATTTTTGAAAACTCCAGCGATTTTAAGAATTTTCTATCGGTTTTTTCGATACAAACTTTTTTTTTCAATTTTTTTCTTCGAATGCGATTTCTGGCTTCCACATGACCAAAAGGGCATGAATCCATAGATTTTTGGAATGTGCTCATCAAGACCTACAATTTGGTTCTAACTTTAATTTAATTGCTTCAACCGTTTAAACGTGATACGTAGTTAAACGTGCGAAAAAAAGCGAAAATTTTGCATTTTTGCCTTTATTATTTGTATATTCATTATCAGAAAAAATGTTCACGGACAAGTAAATAGTTTCAGTAAACAAGTAAAAGAAATCATTTTATAATTTATAACATTTCCTCATGAATTATCAACGAATCCTTCTAAACAGTTTATGCAACAACAAGAAACAAGATCAGTTAAGACGTTATAATTTAATGATCTACCAGCTATTTTGGAAATGTTTATTCACTATTCTGACCTTTCAAAGAAAACATATCAATTATTAATAACATATTACTTCCACCAAATTTTGCTTTTATTACCTCTTTATTTTTGTTTTTATTGCCATCACATAACCAATAAAACCCAAATTGCTTTCTACATAAATAACACACATGTTAACTATGTGATTATACTCAAAGATTAAGATCAAGATTAAGAAATCAATAATAACATTGTACTACAATTTAATTCAATTCAATTCCCTATTGAATCCAGGAAGCCCCAACAATACATAATACCACAAAAATATATGATTTATAACAATTTATTAAATACCATACGAACAAAAATTTCAAAATGAGATACAACATTTAAATCATTTAATATAAATGATGACCGTAAGAGGCGGCATAACCAAGAGCTGGGGCATGCAGACCATGAACACCATGAAGACCAGAATAAGCCAATGGAGCGGCATAAGAGGCGGCAATTGGGGCGGCATGAGCATAACCAGCTGAGTACGCAAGTGGGGCAGCATGATGGGCATAGGCGGCTACTGGGGCGGCAATGGTCTTGGCGTAAGCTGGGGCAGCATAGGAAGCAACGGGGGCGGCATAGGCTGGAGTGGAGATCGACTTGGTGACAGTTGAATACGAAGAGACGGCTGGAGCAATGGCCTTAGCGACGACTGGGGCAGCAGAGTAAGCTGCAACGGGGGCGGCAATTGGTGCATGGGCATAACCAGCAGAGTAAGCCAAAGGAGCGGCAGCGATGGGGGCATGGATACCAGCTGAGTAGGTTAATGGGGCGGCATGTGCGTAACCAGCTGAGTAAGCCAAGGGGGCAGCATGATGGGCATAACCAGCGGAATATGCCAATGGGGCGGCAATACCAGCAGAGTAACCCAATGGGGCAATTCCTCCAGCGTTGACAGCGGCCAAAGCGGCGAACAAAACTACGAACTGAAAAAATTCAAATATTAATATGAAAACAATTAATTAATTTTTTTTTGATTATTATACCTTAGCGGCCATTTTTGATTGTTTGTTGTTGTTTGTTGAGTATTCGATTTGAATATGCTCTTATCAATCTTGCATCGGGTATTTATAGTGAAAAATCGACTGCCCCTCTTTTTTCGGTCACCAAAGAAAAATGATTTCGCAACTTGTGAGTTTTATAAATCAGAAATGTGGCAAGTTGATGGTTTGACATTTAAAAAATGAACCCAATACGAAACTATAACAACGAATGTCCGCTCCATGAGGAGAAATATTAGAAAATCTTTGCGGGTCGAATTGCGTTTGAAACCAAAACGAAAACGAGTCTCATGAATTAATTATGTCTTCGCGTAACGTGCACAATTTACAACTTTGAAGTGCAATGGTCAATCGATTTCGTATCGGATTGGAAATGCTATTCATATCCAAATCAGAAATGAATTGCATGTCCACATGTCTCGACTTTGAATTGATTCCGTTTGAATGGCTATAAATTATTCGCAAAATTGTCACCGTAGAAGTCCATCCATTTGAAATTGGTGACAGATTTCGACAATTCGAAAATTGCTTTAGTTGCTTATATAACAACGTGATTCAATAACGAATCATTTTCTGGTGGTCTCTCTTTGATTTCATCGATTATCCAAATCGATTAGATTCTATTAATTGAGTAAATTTAGGAAGAAAAAGTTAATAAGTAAAATTACATGAATTGATACTCATAAACTGCGAAAAATGAGTTTTGGATCACTTTATTAGTTTGATCGTTAAATATTGAGGTCATTGTTAATTCAATATCAATTAGCAAAAAAACTTGTTTGAATTTCTACGGTTTACTTATTATTCCAAAAAGTAAATGTTGATCACTTTGATTTATTGTTTGAACTTGCGGGATTTCTTGTTGTATGACTCTTTTATTACTATTTAATTAAATTCTTTTGCTTTATTATTAAATTACAACTAATAAGTCACTAATAAGATTCTAAAAATAAAATTTTATCAACAATTCATTATATTATAACCGATCAGTAAAAAATAATTTTCAATAAATTGTTAAGAATTTAAATATTTCAATTTCTTGCAAATTTCATAAACTTTTTAACTGAATTCACAATACTATCTGACACTGTTTATTATTTATAAACTATACCATGAATTTATTACCTTAGTGAATAATTTTGATCAGAATTTGAATAATTAGTTTTTTCTTAATTAGCGAATCGAAATGATAATATAAATTCAATCATGATAATCATAATATTTGTTGCGCTCATTGAGCACGCATAAATCAAATTCACTCGTTGATGAATTTGCAATGAAACTACAGAATTTCAATTAATTTATGTATATATGCAAATAGTAATGATATCAATCTGATGCATTAATCTTTTTATAATCTTTGTTTGCTTTCAATAATTGAAAATAAACTCTGCAATTGAAGATTGATTACCAACTATTACAAATTTTTTCGTAATGCTTTTGTTAGTATTTTGTATGCACTTGAAACTAAATCTAAGTGCACTATGTCTTCATATGATAATTAATTCCATGTAGGTTTATGCTATTACTCATTGTCTTGATGTAATGAAAATGCAAATCTATTTATATCTTATACCCACGTGTTTGAACCTATGTTCATGTTTAAATAAATGTAGCAATTGTATACAAATCAACAAATTGAATTTAAGTCAGATTTTGAGTAGTCGATTTACTGGTTACTGATTTCTTGTGTGGTTCTTCGCGAACCAAAAATTAGCAAAGAGTGGGGAATTTTCGCACTATAAAACGATGGCTGGCAAATGATAAACTCATATTCACATCGAATACCAAACAATCAACAACAACAATCAAAAATGGCCGCTAAGGTAGAATAATTTAAAAAGTAATAATTTAATTGTTTTAATATTTGAATTTTATGCAGTTCGTAGTTTTGTTCGCCGCTTTGGCCGCAGTCAATGCTGGAGGAATTGCCCCATTGGGTTACTCTGCTGGTATTGCCGCCCCATTGGCATATTCCGCTGGTTATGCCCATCATGCCGCCCCCTTGGCTTACTCAGCTGGTTACGCACATGCCGCCCCATTAGCCTACTCAGCTGGCATCCATGCCCCCATCGCTGCCGCTCCTTTGGCTTACTCTGCAGGTTATGCCCATGGTCCAATTGCCGCCCCCATTGCAGCTTACTCTGCTGCCCCAGTCGTCGCTAAAACTCTTGCTCCAGCTGTGTCTTCATACTCAACTGTCACCAAGTCGATCTCAGCTCCAGCCTATGCCGCCCCCGTTGCCGCCTATGCTGCCCCAGCCATCGCCAAGACCATTGCCGCCCCCGTAGCCGCTTATTCCGCCCCAGTTGCCTACTCTGCTGGTTATGCCCATGCTGCCCCACTTGCCGCCCCATTGGGATATTCTGCCCCAGCTTTCGGTTATGCCGCCGGTTACAGCCATCTGCACTAAATATTTTAAAAGTATTTATTTATTTATGTTTTTAGATAAATGAAGAAAAATATAAACTGTATCGTTTAATCCCTGTTTTTGTTTTAAAAAAGCTCCCTATTAAATATTGTCTGAAAAGTATTTACCCGGAAAATCTAGGATAAAGGAAATAAGTTACTTTTTATCAAAAATAATTTTAAAATTTACGTGAAACATTACGGGGTAAAAAATGTCTATTGTTATTTTAATCATTAAAGTGAACATATCCCATGGTTTCATGAAGCAACAAGTTGGATTCTTGGATTTCTTCTCGAAGATATTTTAACTCTTTTATTTTGGTGGTCTACATAGTCTTGAGTGCGCTTCTTCCATAAGAATGTGTACTTTGTTCTAAATTCTAAAAGTAGCCAGGAAATGCTTACAATAGAATAAGAGCTCTATTGTTTGGTATAAAATTTCACCACGATCTAAGAAATATGAAGAAAAATACTGACAGAATTTTCTTAGAAGGAATATAAAAGTTTTATCTTCATTAACTAACAACTAATTATCTTGGATCAAATTTCTTTTGTCATAATTGTTGCTATCATTATTTCCTTTTTGATACCATTATCTTCCATCACTTTCTTGTGTTTCTTGCTATTTTTTAAATCCTCCACGTTTAGTATTTTCTGAAGATTTAATCAATTTTTCAATCAATCAAGCATTTCCCTATTTGTAACCAACTATCACATTATATATCACAACTCTGTTAGCAAATTTAAAAAATTATAAACAAATAAATCTCACATCATCTTATATAACATTATATCTAGAATTTATTCAAAATTTTGTGGCTTCAATTTCCGGAACGAATAATTGTCAATCTCATCACATCAGGATCATAAATTATTTATATCAAAATCAAAGTGCCTACTATATCTGCCATTTTCACGTGTAAGCTGCTTATAATTACATAATTCGGAGCGAGCATAAGGTTGGTGTCTATGTCGATGTCGTAAAAAGGCTCTCATTTCGTGAAATGTTAATAATGTCAGTCACATAATCTCAAAAGCGAGTGAGCATTTTTGTGCACTGCTCACTCATTCTCGTTAGTATGGGAAACAAGACCAGTGAGTTGAATGTGCGTATGTCATTTTTACATGTTTCTCGATGTGAAACGAAAAGGTCCAATTGACCCAATTGATTAACGCATTGTGCTAATGAACTTGAACTTTTCGCTGATAATTATTTCATCATTTTTTAGTTTACTTGTTTCTTTTCTTTCAATTCTTGGTGTATCTAGGTTATAATATCAGATCACAGAATACTAAAAGATACTATCATAAAAACTTCAAAAAATTTCAAAAATATAGACCTTAATCTGAGACAAAAAAATATTTTCGCAAAAAGCGCTTTTTGCAAAAAAACTTCAAATGGCTATAACTTTTGTTCTAGTGGAGCTAGGAGGCCAAAATTTTTTCTGAGTTCCTCGTAAAAATTACCATCTTTCTAGGCCATTTAGACCTTAATCTGAGATAAAAAATATTTTCGCAAAACGTGCAAAGACCCCCGTGGAAAAAAATATCAAACACACAAATTTCGGGATTAATACTTCGACCAAAATAAAAATGTTTTCACTTCAAACAATAATTTAGTAACCTACTTATAATATATTTAACATAAACATTGTTTAACATATCCACAACACATCCCAATAAAGAATACTTTTGATCATCATTTGTCATTTGTAATTTTGCCCATCATCTAACTGGACGATACCAGAGGACGAAAATCATCAAGGGCTGTCATCATGAATATCCTGCCATTTCAGAAATGATATTTGGATGCATAACCATAACCATAGCCCGGATATCCCAACAGTGAGGTGGCCTTCGCGACCAACGGGGTCGAAACGTGCCCCGCATACAACGATGGCGAATAATGTTGGTGCACAGCTGGTGCGTACGTTGCCGCCCCCGGCGTCACAATCGTTTTGCCAACAATCCGCGCGTGATAATGATGCAGACCGACGCTGTAATGCGCCGCTGGCGAAACGTACGCCAACGGTGCGCTCGCTATCGTTTTCGCAATAATTGGCGACGAAAACGCCGACAAGTGAGCACTGCCAAAATGCCCAGCAGAGTAGGCCAATGGGGTTGCATACGAATTCGCATAACTCGATCCATAACCAGTCAAATAACCAGCATTGACCACTGCGAAAAGAGCACCTAAAATAACAATCTGAAAAAAATATATCAAATATGGTCAAAAAGTGTTGCAAATTTTCTTACTTTTAAAGTCATTTTGTTGAATTGAAGTTTGAAGTTGTACTGAAATATCAAGTTGATTTTGATTCTTATATAGGTTGAGATGACACTGAATTTGAAATTTTTTGATTTAATTAATCAATCGATAATATTGATCTTGACGGTCAGTCATGTGAAGAAATTCTTGACCGTTGCAAGGTTGATTAAAGTTAATGGTAATTCTTTTGGAGCAGGTAATCGAAAACGTGATGATTACGTCATCATGCATGATATTTTAATTATAAACCGCCTTTGATTAAAATATTCTCGAGTGCAATATGGTGTTCGAATGAAAACACATGTTTGGATCATTTCAATTAAATTGTAATTGCTCATTAAAATCCAGTGCTTGCGAAACTTCCCAGAAAATTTCTTGAATAATCTGAGCCAGTTTTAAGACCATTTTCAGAATGTAGATGTGTTTTGTGTTACACAAGTTGCAATTTATAGAAAATCAAAAATTAAATTGTATCCAAAATTTCCAAGGGATCAATTAACGTTTAAAAATATTTATTAAAAGAAATATAAAAATAGATACAAAAATAATTACATCTTCATCTTCTTCATCTTAAGATTCTCTTCAACTTTGTCAGCATTTTTTTGAATTTCACTCCAAGCAAAATCAACATCATCCTCCTTCGTACTATAATTGATAACAAATCTGATGAGATACTTCCCATGAAATTCACTTGGAGTCAAAATAATCAATCCTCGATCATTGATTAATGTCCTCAAAATTTCAGTCGCCTTATTCCCAGATTTCAAACAAAACGCCACCATTCCAAAATTCGCTGTGATAATTTCAAACCTTTGATCGTTACTCATCAATTCAGCCATACGATCCCCCAGACGAACATGCCTCCGAATCATCTCTTGTATATCCTCAAGACCATGACTCTTTAAGACCATCCACACCTTCAACGATCGGAACTTCCGACCGGTTCCAATTTGCATATGCTGAAGGTCCAGATGACTTCCCAGATACTCATCCTTAATGTAGATAGCATCAACAGACACGGCGTTCTTCAGATGGTATCTGTTCTTCAACCAAAGGGCTACCACATCGTAGGACATGTACATCCACTTATGAAGACCCACAGCAAACGAATCTGCATATTCGAGACCTTTGCTAATGTACCGGAACTCAGGACATACCAATGCAGAACCAGCATAGGCTGCATCCACATGCAACCATAACCCGAACCTCTTGCAAATGGGACCCAGTTCAGAAATATTGTCAAAGGTGCAGACATTTGTGGTACCTAAAGTGGCTACGACGCAGAATGGGATGCGACCTTGATTGATGTCATCGTTGATTGCATCTTTTAAGGTGGAACCACGAAGAGAACCTTCAGAATCTGATGGTAGAAGACGTAGTTTGATGCCTGCAATGGCTGTTGCTCGTTGGACTGAGAAGTGGGCTTCAGTTGAGGTGTAGCAGATCAATTTGGGGCTCAGATCGTCAATGTCTAGATCGGATCTTTGGAGTTTGAGGTTCTTTAAGGTGCAGTTCCTTGCTGAGATGATTGAGAGAAGAGTTGATTCACCTGAAGTCGTCTGAAATTACAAATTATTAGTTCAAATTTAAGGTTTGAAGGTTCAAGAATTTTACTTGAAGGACACCACCTCCAAGAGATTTGGGATAGGCATAAAATTCCTTGGGGAGGTTCAACATTTTGGCGAGCCAATTTAGAACTTGGACTTCAAGTTCAACGCTTGCAGGACATGCTTCCCAATTGACATCAACCGTGTTCAAACCAGCAATGAGGAGTTCACTCAAAACTGAAGCATAAGACATTCCAGCAGGGAAATATGCATTGAAGAATGGCGAGTTCCAATTTGTAACTCCAGGCATAATTTTGCTCTTAATTTCTTGGAAAATCCTCTCGAAATTCGTCCCTTTTTTCGGACATTCTTCCTCCATCAATTCATCCATATAACCTGGTTTTACATTTGTCAGAATTCTTTTACCACGTCTGAAATAACATTTTTTGAGTACCTTAATTTCTCTGCAACTTTCTTCAACAAATCTTACCTTTCATTGGGATTGGAAGAGATATATTTGGCAAGAAATCTGGAAAGAATTTCTGCAGAATTGCAAAACTCCTGAGAGTCCATAATGTTGCTGATATTCTTGGTCTTTTTGTCGAGACATTCACCACGAATTTGATGAAATAGGACTCACTCAATGTCCTTTATATACCTGATTTTGGGCGTTGTAAAATGATAACAATTATGGAAGCAATTTTACGATGTTGTTTAAATAACAATTCATGTTTTTCTACCAAGTGTCTACTTCAAATGATGACATGCAGCTTGTGCTTGAAATGATAACGAAGGAGTTTTCCTGGTGATCTATTTCGAGCGTGCGCGTTTTTTTCCAGGTGCCAAATCATTTTTGTACAACTCGAGATGAGATGTCTATTGATAATTTGTTTATGATCTTGCACATTTGTTTGGAAAGTTTTGATATGCCAGGGATTATCTCATAATCTCATGGTAATCTTTTTAAGGCAGAATGAGTTTATTTAGAACATGCGAGATTTTCCTTGGTGATTAGTCAAAATTTCCATGGTAAATAGGTTTTGGGATATTTCTGGTTTTATCAAGATTACTAAAGTTTATAACCATGGGACCTTCAATCAATACTAGCAATTGAAATATCAAAACTCATAATTTATTGTTGATAACCCCAAATTAGGAAATTAATTTCCGGGAATTTCAGACTAATTTGCATACCTTGAACATTTATAGAACCAATTAATCTAGGCCTTCAAACAGATCATTCAATTATATTAAATATTGTACATTCCTGAAGTACTTGAATTCAAGTGTAAATTGTAGAACTCCTTGAAAACGAAATTATCTCTGGACTATCAAATTTGCGCAATAAATCAATGCCAAATTTGCATTCTTAGCAAATCACGCATTTTAATGACACCTACGCAAATTAAGGACTTGTTTGTAAATAACAAATAGTAATTACCATACGAGTCGATGAATTGGTACTTAAAAGCAGTATTTCATTCCTGAAAAATATTTTCCAAACGAAAGTTTTGTTGATCACTCTTCATCAAAATGGAACCTGGTCAGTTTTGTGAAGCCATCCAGCAAGTTTCAACTTTTCTGGTTCAATATTTGAAAACCATTAATAACAGGTATTTCTGATTAACATGTAAGTTGGATGAAAGTTATCCAAAATCAAAAATTTCAGAAAAGTATTGTGTGATGTAACACCAGGTTTCTTAGAAGAACTTATCGAGGAACAATGCCCTAAAGAAGGAACCACCTTCGAGGAAATTTTCGAAGAGTTCCAAAGAAAAATTATGCCCGGTGTGACCCATTGGAACTCTCCACATTTTCATGCATATTTCCCTGCTGGGATGTCTTTCGCTTCATTGATCAGTGAGTTGCTCATAGCTGGTTTGAACACAGTGGATGTCAACTGGGTAGGTTTTGGTACCATTCTTCCTTACAGAGTGATGATACTATAAAGAAATTTCAGGAGGCATGTCCTTCAAGTGTAGAGCTTGAAACAATCGTTCTAAATTGGCTGGCAAAAATGTTGAACCTTCCTCAACAATTCCACTCCACTCCGGAAACTCCTGGTGGTGGTGTTCTTCAAACCACTTCCGGGGAATGCACTTTGTTATCCGTGGTAGCTGCAAAGAAACGAGCCCTTAAAAAGTGGAGTCTTCTAAGACCTGATGACACCAAGGAGGAAATTTATTCAAAACTTGTGGGTTATGGTTCGGAGCAAGCCCATTTTTCAGTGGAACGTGCTGGGCTTATTGCTGGTATCCCAATGAAACTACTCCAATGCGATAGTGATGGTTCTGTGAGAGGTGAAACCCTGAAGAAAGCAATCTTGAATGATCTAAATGCAGGTTTGGTTCCATGCATCTTCGTGGGGACTCTGGGTACCACGACTCTATGCAGTTCTGATCGACTCGATGAGTTGGGACCCATTTGTGCCCAATATGGGTTATGGTTACATGTGGATGCTGCATATGCAGGAGCTGCATTATCCTGCCCAGAATTCCAACACATCGCGAAAGGTCTTGATTTTGCAGATTCATTCGCTGTTGGTTTGCATAAATGGATGTATATGTCCTATGATGTTGTTGCTTATTGGTTGACGAACCGGAAGTACTTGGAGGATGCCCTATCAGTAGATCGGGTTTATTTGAATCACAAGAACCAAGGTAAAACTGGAGATAACATTAATTTGCAAATTGGGACTGGAAGGAAGTTCAGATCGTTGAAGGTATGGATGGTTCTCAAGAACTTTGGAGTTGATGGTATCCAATCCCTAATTCGACGTCACGTGAAGTTGGGATTGGAAATGGAAAAGTTGATAGCTTCTGATAAGAGATTTGAAGTTGTTACTTCACAATTTGGAATGGTTTGTTTTTGTTTGAAAGCTGGTAACCAAGCAACAAAGGATTTGCGTGCCAAAATTTTGGATGAAAGGGATATTTTGTTGACTCCTTGTCAATTTGGCAATAAATATTTGATAAGGTTTGTTGTCAATTATAGTACAAGTTCGAAGGATGTTATTTTTGCATGGGAGAAAATTAAGAAATGTGCAGATTTCTTGGAAATGTTGTGAATAAACTGAAAATTTATTATTAAATGCAAAAAATCGATAATTTTTGATAATATGGGTTAAGGTGGGTGAATCAATAGAAATCTGGATTGTTGTAATTGTGTCCTGAGGGAGGAAACTTTGGGATGGAGCTAGGATTAGTTGAATTTGCATTTCAATTACATCGAAGCCATCCAACAACGCAATTCCGGGACAATTCCATTATGATTAAAGGATTTTCCAAATGGTCCTCCAAATTTAATTTCACTCTCGAGTTTTAAAACCAAAAAATGGGCACTAATCTTTGTGTGGGGAATGTATAACATGCCATGTTTTAATTTTAATCCCTACAGGATTTTTCCTATGAAGAAGTGATATCAAACATGACGTGCTATAACTAAGATATCGTCAGGATAATGATTAAATTTTAGATTTGAATGAATCAAAATAGGACAACAAAAAATTAATTACCAAAATTTCATTGGCTGAAAATTTTCAAGGATAATTATAATTCCTCAAAGTAATATTCACAATTAAATCCCTTTATGGATTTCTATCCTTGGAAGAAAAACAAGAAAGGCAATTAATTAGAAGATTTCTGGCAGAAAAACAAATTGAAACATCTCAAAAAGAAGTAAAATGAAACGTGCGAAGAACTCTTGAAAAACGACTCTTCACTCTGCTTTCAACTACAGTTAGCAATCCTCTCTGAAGGTTTCCAAAAGAAAACTTGCACCATATCCCATCCGATTTATCAAGGGCCTCACATGAGTATGGCTATCACGTACGCCCTTTAAGCTGTAACAATTTTTCTTTTTTCCTGCATCGCTCGTTTTTTTTCTCGTGCACTTTTCCTGCCTCCGTTTGTTTTTTGCTTTTCTTTTTCATGTATTGCGTTATTGCCTTCCGTATCATTGTTCGTTCTTCGTCCTGCGAGCAGTCGTCGGAATTAAAGGCTTGTAATATATGAGGACCAATGATACATTGAATGTTGTACGCCGCATTCCTTTCTTCGCATTCGCGTCCATTTTCTCGCATTGTGCCTTCCGGATGTGTTCGTTGATGAAAAATTGTCCCTGGGACAGGATGGATAGTCAGGATAACACGTGCGTACCATGTACCGACAACCAGCGTGCACGCCAATGGATTAAGGATAATTCGGATGCAAACAATGGAAAGCCGCGTATGCAATTTCATAAATTTCATATACAAACAAATCTAATGCTTTAATCGTGGACGAAACGTGTTATAAATTTATCCAATGACGCATTTGTTTAAAGAATATTTAATAGGGCAATAACCTCAAAGGATTCATTTCATCTGTAAATTTCCAACTTGAAATATTAATTCATATCAAGTTTTTTAAATATTAAAAAATATCTCAGCTTCCATCGTCGTAAATGAAATTCTTCTGGGAGTTGAAAATCTGTCAAAGTCAAAGGTGAAAAATAATAATTAAATTACATCTCAGGCTTCATCGATCCAATTATTAATTATTCACTGAACTCGCTATTAGAATTCTTAATTAACCTTTTCATAAAATGGCAGAGAAGCTTCCAAATAAGGTCAAAGGTTCTTTTCTTCCATCAACTAAGAAAAATTGCAGGCATTCTTCATGCGTTAACAAAAAAATTTAACTTTATTCACTTTCATGGGATTTTCAATATTGAACATAAAATATATTACAAAAATTGCGTTAAGAACAACTTGAAGGAAGAAAATCGAGCCAATTATCTCTGATTATAAGTTATGAGTTTGTGAAGTGCTTCTTGCATCTTGATGATATCGATTTTGAGGATGGAGTGTCTTTGGCTTGACGAACAGAAAGGAAGGATAAGAGAGGACAACTCCATAGTGTGAATAAGAATCAGCTGATGGCTCGAAGGCAAAAGTTGGGAGGCAAAGTTTTGCGCGTTGTTTACCCAATCTAATTTGGTTTATTTTCCGGGTGAATTATTTATTTTCGGTGCGTTCCGTGATTAAACTTTTGCATCCACGCTTTGTGAGTAAACAAGTCGACGTTATTGGCTATTCTTTGCATTATACATTTATAAAACTTCCAAGCTAATTATTTATATCCAAAAAATATCATTTTCAATTTTGGTAATCTGCTAGACAACAATTTTAAAATAAGTTTTATTTTATAGATCATCAGATAATTGAATAATAATATATTTTTTAGTAATTTAACATAAAAATGAAGTCATTCGGACAAAAACTCATTTCATGAGTTATACAATTTGTATATTTTTCAATACCATTTGAATTTTCGCGCCACTTTTGAAGAGGGCGCTCCAGTCGAAGGATAATTATTACTATATACAATAGATTCAGCAGTCATATAACTCTGTCATCCTAATTAATAAAAATATTGTTTGAAATTTTCCAAAATAATATTTATCAAACTCAAGTTTCCTGAAAGCAATTCCTCGAACTGTCCTTCCGTAATAACAAGGACCAACCTATGATGACCAGGCGGAAAATAAATGACACCAAGCCTGCAATATATCAGACATACAGAGAAAACGGAAGTGTAAGCGAAACAAAACTCAACCAACATCTTGCAATGCGACTGACACCATGAAAGCATCGTCGTTGTCCTTTCGCATCGAAGAGTCCTTCCAGAGACACTACGATATTATTTCACGTGCTCGTTGTCATTGCCATTGCAACATCAACACCAACTGCCCATGAGCTCTGTCTTAGTCCGGGCAGAATTCAATTAGGTCCTGTTTGCTTTCCCATTTCGCTCATTTCCTTTGCCTCGCTTCAATTTTCCTTTTCGTTTCGTTCTTCACGCCCATGTTTTCCTTCCAAAACTACTGAAGCTTTTACCAGCTTGAATTTTTATCTTCCAAGAGTTCAAATTATAAATATCAGAAATTAATTTTACTTCAATTAATTTGCAAGGATAAACGAAGAGTAAATAAGTTGTTTATTGATTTTGACGTCCTGAATTGTTTCCTGGAATCGTGGTTACTAACAGACAACAGGAACATGCACAACCCCGAAAACCGAAAACCATCAACGGTTGTTGAAAGCTCTCAACATTTGATGGTAATATTCAGGACAATTGGGGGCCATATTGCTACAGGAAATGTGCATATAATGCGTTCATATTTGCTCGAAAACCATGAACGTTTTGCGGTTTTGCAATTGGATTTTGGCCCATTGTGGTAGGTCATTCTGAAATCCATGTTAAATGACGTAATTACAATTTGTGGACTATTTGCACTGATAACATGCAAATTATTTATTCATTAATTCACATATATGTAGTTGGTTTTTTTTAACTAAAAATATATGTTATAATAGTTTTGTTCGTAGAATTTTTATTTAATGTTTATCAAGAAGATAGAAACAAAGGGAAAAGATTTTAGCAAATGTGTTCGAATAAGAAGATCAACATCAAGGAAAATGTATTTCTTGGTCTGATGCATTTCCACAGTGGTATTTTATTATAAATAGGGAATTTTCAAGTTTTATACATCCTTAAGATGTCAGAAAGGACAGCAAAATAAAACCGTTAACATAGATCGAAGATATAAACATGGAAATTTCAATGGAAACAAAATAGGATTTCCACTTTATACATAAATCTATTGAATCATTGAAGCATGGAAATTCATATCGAAATGTACATCTGCATCTGACATGACTTTTTGATGTCAGAAAATGTATTGAATTGAAGGTAAATATTAAAATCCAAAATTGTTTGAACATAGATACTGAAAATGAAATTTTTCAAAGAGAAACGTCTGAAAATTTTGATATCAAACTAGCGGACCTGACAGACATTGTCCTGTACATATGTCATAAATTTAGAATTTTATTGAAAAAAAATATTATTAAAAAAGGATTTTGCCAAAAAATATTTCGCTGTCTCTGAAACTACTAAACCGACATGAAAAATTCAAAGGACCTGTTTTTCAGCAACATAAACGTATATAATACCAAAAATAAAATCGTAAAAAAACTCATTGATTCGCTGAAATTTCGCTAAAAAAGAATACCGCTAAAAAAGAATTTTGCTATCTCTGAAATTACTGAAACGATCTGAAAAATTGAAACGACGTTACTAGCTACTTAAATGTATCTGAAAAATTCCCTGAAATTCCCTGAAGTTACCTGAAATTTCCTGAAGTTTCCTGAAACTCACTGAAATTTCCTGAAGTTTCCCGAAACTCACTGAAATTTCCTGAAAATTCCTGAAATTCCCTGAAATTTCCTGAAGTTCCCTGAAATTACCTGAAATTCCCTGAAATTTCATGAGTTTCCATGAAATTCCCTGAAACTTCATGAAACTTCCTGAAATTTCCTGAAGTTCCCTGAAATTCCCTGAAATTTCATGAGTTTCCATGAAATTCCCTGAAATTCCCTGAAGTTCCCTGAAATTTCCTGAAGTTTCCTGAAACTCGCTGAAATTTCCCGAAGTTTCCCGAAACTCACTGAAATTTCCTGAAAATTCCTGAAATTCTCTGAAATTTCCTGAAGTTCCCTGAAATTACCTGAAATTCCCTGAAATTTCATGACTTTCCATGAAATTCCCTGAAACTTCATGATACTTCCTGAAATTTCCTGATGTTCCCTGAAATTCCCTGAAATTTCATGAGTTTCCATGAAATTCCCTGAAATTCCCTGAAGTTCCCTGAAATTTCCTAAAGTTTCCTGAAACTCGCTGAAATTTCCTGAAGTTTCCCGAAACTCACTGAAATTTCCTGAAATTACCTGAAATTCCCTGAAATTCCCTGAAGTTCCCTGAAATTTCCTGAAGTTTCCTGAAACTCGCTGAAATTTCCTGAAGTTTCCCGAAACTCAGTGAAATTTCCTGAAAATTCCTGAAATTCCCTGAAATTTCCTGAAGTTCCCTGAAATTACCTGAAATTCCCTGAAAT